>QGOI01001954.1:0-12516 GCA_003313885.1 Boletus sp. MG55 | reverse complement strand
GCACTCTCCTCATGTCCTCAACTTCCCATTCCCGTCCCATTTTTTCCCCCGTTGTGCCGCTTCTTCGATTTCTTCGATTTCTTCGATTTCTTCTGGTGCTTACGATTCTTGCCAGGTCTATCCTTACTGCTGCGCCGACCCTGCTCTGAATAGTCAGCGGTGTCTGTCGATTCATCCGACGAGGAAGAGGACGAGGACGAGTTCTTCTCCTTGCTGGATGAGCTGCCAGCTCTGGTCCAGTCGCCCCTCCCCTTCATCATGCGCCCGATCTGTTCTGACGCCCTGCCCAGGTAGTTTTTCGGGGCGATCTGCTGCGCAGGTTCGATAACTCTGACTGCGGATGCGCGTTCTTTGTATTTCTTCGCTCGAGGTGCTTGACTGATTATTGTAGTGACCGGGTGTTCGATTCCCCCTCCTTTCCGTTCTTCTGCTTTCGTTGTGGCATGCTCGCGTTGGGAGGTTTTCTCCTTACACCGTTTAGCGCTCGGCTTACTTGGCTCAGTCTCGTCTCAGGCTGAGCAGGGTGGAAAACTGACTGTCGTTCTGGAGGTAGCGACATCGAATACGTACTGTATTACAAAGAGCGAAGGAGATAAAGCAATGGGAGACGACATCATAAACGAATGGAAATCGGCGCACGGTCAGTGTGAATGCCCGCGCGCGTCTGCTACGTCATCGCTGGCAGTGCCGCTGACCCCTGTCCGAATTGATCTGAGTAGCACGAGCGGATTCCTTACAACCTCAAACCTTCGAGTCGCCCTAGATCATATCTGCGGTATCAGGGTGACTGAATTCTCGCTGTCCTCTGGTAAGAGCACGAATATTCAACACAGAATGGCCCCCGCCAGTCACGAGTCTACTCTGACGTCCGATTGGCTGAGTCACTTCGTCTGACTTGTCAGTTCCCACACATTGTAACATATGACGCCCCTCCAGTGAGACAGCTAGGATGGCTCATGCGACACATATACTACCTTATCATGAATTTGCAAATTTTGTGATGTACAGACGATAGAAGCACGTTGCTAAAACCATTCCAACTAATGAGCCAGACGAAAACTCAAACCCCACCGAGCCTATCCGCAGTATCAATGCCAGTGTTCAACGCTCAGCACCAATCCTCGTCCTTCACGACGAGTTCAACCTTCAAAACTCTCGCGGTCCTCTTCCACCTCGCATTGCGACCGTGCATTCGCAAGATTAGCAGCCCCAGCGTTCAGCATGGATTCGCCCCTGTCAGTTGCGACAAGTCTGAGCTCCAAGTTCTCCCGGTCCTCTTTTCCCTTGCAATCCGTCAGTGCAGTCGCAAGCTTCCCCACGGACGACGCCACCAGTACATCCATCAGGTTCGTCGGATCGAACTTGGCGGTGTCTAGATGGAGTGCATCGCGATTCTGTTTCTGGCGGTTGGCTTCGATCAGCGCGAAGATTTCAGACGCTGTGGTGACTATGGCGACGATCGTTATTACTGCAAGGGCTATCCCATGCGTTCGTGGATGAAACCTCCAACCAATGGTCTGCACGTTTGTGGTCCCACTGAACGGGGTGACCATATTCTCAGGAAGAGGCTGATCACTGCCATTGTAGTTGATTATGGTATCACGCCAGCTCTGTTGAAAGTTGTTAGCTCAGATCGGGGAATGGATAGAGCAAAAGAATTACAGTGCCTATATACTCGACCACTCCCTGTAGATATTGTTCCTGCTTCACCATTAGAGGGGGAGATGAAACAGCGGACACACATTTACTCACCAAGATTAGCATTGCATCTCTATCGGAAGTTGTGTTTCGTACGATCTCCACAAGGAAAATATCATCGACCATTGAGTTTGTGTACAATCCTTGAGCCATAAAATACAATGTCCAAATGACGGTAGATGTATCAACGAGGATGGGCCAAGAGTCATTTGGAAGTTGTACTTGGTATCGGGTGTTGTTGACGTTTATGATTCCATTGTGATCATACTGGACTTCCACAGTGGTGACCATTGGAGTGACTTCGCAGACAGTCGGTTGAACGGGATCGCCGAAAGGGTAGTACGAGTTGTTTGACTGATCATATGGCGACTTCATGATGACCACTACCATGGTAGGGAGACTTTAGACTACACACGACTTGAACAGCAGGAAAAACTCACGAAAAGATTGATTCGACGGCCCAGAAAAGTTTTGGTACATGCATACCGAAGTTGCCAAGAGCCCATTCCCAATGGGAGTTCCATCACTATATGCCCAGATATCTACCTCCCCTGTATCTGTACAATACATCAGAATATATTACAAAGCGGAGCATCAAAGATACTGACAATATTCTGTGTTCTCGGAACACATCCCAGTCCAGGACCACGTTTGGGTAACGTAAGTAACAAGGTTAGATGAGAACTCAATTGTGTTCTGTACTGACGCAGTGTTGTTCAGAGTGATGGTCGGAGAAGACGACATCGTACAGGATACACTTGCTGTGTATCCCTGCTGTATGAATGAATGTGTCACGGAAAGTCCTCTGTAGTTCTCATCCAAACTATCATTGAAGAGCAATCCAGGGACATTGGGAAAGACCCCTCCTTTGTATCATTGTCACCTCTTGGCGTTCCAAACGATTTGAATGCATACTGACCTGTTGAAGAATTGAACTGAATGGAAGGTGCATAGTTCACGAAAGGAAAGGATGCGGGATCAGAGGCAGCCATTGCGGCCGATAGTCCTGCCTGAGATGCCAGTTCCGGGGTACCTGATGCTCAAGAATCAGGGGCTCACAACTTTTGCCCGTAGCTGGTCAGCTCACCCAAGCTAATGACTGTGGGATTTAGAGACCAATTCGTGTATGTTACCTGATCAAGCTGCAGCTGGCTCATGTCGTACACAAAGTTAGATACAGCAAGGCTGAGGAAGTCAACCTCCTGTCCGGTCCTCGGAAACTGTCTGACTATCGTTCTGGGTATCAACAAACTCGTCCATCTGCAAGCGAGAACAAGGTCAAGAACGAAACACGATGCCACGGTGCCGGCAGTTTCACATACGCTGTTGTCAGAAAACCGATTATGGCAACCTGCAATACAGATAGGAGTGTCCACCACATATGACGGCGAAAATGGAAAAAGAGGGAGCTTCTGGCAAGCTGGATCCATGCTGTCACAGTTGACAACCGAACCCCGCGAGAGAGACGAGATGTTAGTGCGTGCTGGACAGAGCAACGCAAAAGGCTGTTTTTTTTCTTGAGTCTCATCTATGTGGCATACAACCGGAAGGGAACGCACTATGATAGGATCACTCCCAGTGCTGTGGAGATAACCGTGATCAACATATTTGTCTCACTGGGGTTATTGTGAATCCAGCGAGCCGAGTTATCCCGGAGCGGTATGCCCTTCTTAGTGATCATGGCTACAGCAAAAGCCCAGGCGGAAACACAGAGAATTATCTGCGAAGACGTGACCACGACAGCGATGCATGTGCGGGAGAAAGTGCGGCGCAGAGGTTGGGGTCCATGGGATGTCTCCAGCAAAGGAATACGATGGTCGCTTTCCGAGTTGGACATGGCAGTAAATAGGATTGGTAATCGCTACCACTGCAGTCAGCAAGGTTTAAATCGGCACCTGTGTGTACCAATGAAGTGGCGAGCGAAGGAACGATTATTAGCAAGTATCAAAGCTGGAGTTGGGTCGAGGGAAAGGTTGGCGACAGAGCGCTAGAACCCCCATGCCTCGCGCGTCCTGGCAGTGGGTTGGCCACATGAGTGTTGCCCAAAACGGATGTCATTAAACCGACGGCGACCCAATGAGAGATAAGCTGTCTTAGCAGCCCCAGCAAAGGAATCAACTACAGAAAGTTGAATTCCCGAAATCCCGTTCTAGTTGGAGTGCTCACCGCCCTATGTTACACCATCGGTTCTTGATCGAGTCGCTTATGATAATGATTTCAATACCTGGAATACTTCCAACATCCTAATTGACAGGCTGTTCAACCATGCAGTGTTAGTGTCTCTCCCAGACGAAAACACCCGCTCGCATGGCACCAAGGCCGCTTGGACAGGAAGAACATCAAGGGCGATTATGGTGAAGTAGCGGGAAAACATATGTATCTGATTCCGAGATGCGCACGAACAGCGAGGCGCACTGACCGATATTGCCCAGTGTGCGGCCCACGGAAACGAGCTCACTCTTGCTGACTCGGATGACTTTTGCTCGACCGATGGCAACGAGGTTAGAGGTTTTTTTTATTTACTTTTTGCAGGATTCGAGAGATCGTGCCGCCTACCAGCACGTTGAATGAGGGCAGCAAGGCTAGAGATCAGCGAGATTCTGTTGACCCTGTCTATACAGGCTGGCAGCGTGCAAATTTTTAAGGGCAAAAGAGAACTCGGCAATCAGGCAGCACCAGATGCATGATCGAGATGGATATATCATTTGGAGGGTGGCCGTTCCTACGACTCGGACGCGGACGTCACCAGCTGTACGATGCCAGATCTCAGGTCATAGCGGTATTGCTGGAAACGGAAACGCGAATGATCGATGAACACGGAACGCCGCGAAGAGTAGACTGGTGACCAGCCCGTCTAAAAGAGGAAATGCTGAGGCGAAGCATTTCCTCTTTTAGACGGGCTGGTCACCAGTCTACGCGAAGAGGCCCAGTCCAGAAACGTCCAACGCCCCTAAATAAATGCCGGGGTATATACAATAGACCCAGAAGCGAAGGGAATTATTCATCCTTCTCCGTTACAAATCTATACTATCAACGCATCCCGCTCATTAATGGGCCACGTTTATGTCGTCAGCGACGCCAAGAGCCCTTTCCACACGAAATCCCTCGTATTTCCACACGACTCGCTATGTTTCGACAAGAACAGCTCGTCGGTCGGTACTGTGCACACCCGCATCAGTATCATAAACCTCTTCACCCACTCGGAGAGAAGACGAGAACATACCGGAAGGAATTGCATCGTCTTTACTCCACAGGTCAAAGACTTCCATCGCTTCTTGAACCGTCAAAGCGTTTGGTACAGCGACGCGTTCTAGACCCTTGGTGTAAGCCTGCAACGTGGAAGAGCGCTTTACGTAGGGTCCGTCGTATGAAACAGGGGGAATAGCGAGTGCCTCGGCGAGATCGAGGGGGAGCTGGAACTCGAGATTTGTCGACGAGAGGGCTCCGAGAACCGCACCGCGCGCCTGTACGGAAATCGACAAAGCTCACACGAACGGAACAATCAGAACAAAAAAATGTACGAATTGTCGTTTTCCACTTGCAAATTCGAGCAGGAAACATGGTATAGAGAGATGACAGGGCTTGACGGTGGAGAAATGAGGGTCTCGGTACTTGGTCTTGCGATAAATTGCCTGGAAATCATCGATAGCCAACAGGACAGGGAATCAGTCAGACCGAGGGATATAATTGTAAGTCAGTGTCTTACTCGGTTTGCTTCTGTAGTTCCTCCATCAAAGCCATCAAGATCGGAAAGCAGAGTTCTTGCTGGGATCGTTGCTCTGCGTTCTACCTCGACATCCACTGTCGTTTTTATCTGGTCTAGCCGGTGACTATCTACGGTCAAAAGGCGTGGTAGGGTTTGGAACCAGAAAGCAGCCTGTTGATACAAGCGTTGTACCGGGGCGGGCCTCGCCGTGCTAGAGGAGAGTGCAGCCCAGGTGGCAGGCGTCCCCGCGGGTGTTGCCGGGCTAGGTCAAGTAGTGTAGCCGAGCGTAGTCGGTCCTTGTCCCTTCTCTCTGTAGAGTGCCATCATGCACGGGGCCATTCTCTCTGTTCTCTCTCCTGCCTAATCCAGCGTGTACGAGGGTCGTATGCGTAAGTCGTTGTAGAGTTCACGAGATTTATAGCTGTATAAGGATGAACAGAAGTGAACCCCTGATAGACGGGAACGACACACCTCTAGGGAGATAGAACACGATCCAATCGCGTGTATGGCAGTACTGCAATGCCTGAAGTAACAAGATGCTCTTCCCGCATCCCGTAGCACCGGCTGACGGAATGTTACGATGACGTATGGCAAGACACTTTTTGACTTACTGAAATCAAGCCTGTGGTTGGCACTTGATGCTTGACTGGCAAAGTCGAGTCTATTTACGACATCAATGGTGACGCCGCGCACTACAGAGCATGGGGCGGAAAGAATCCGGAACTAAGAGGGTGACCATTAGATGATTGCTTACAACATGCGCGTCCACGATGTTAATTCACCTCGACTAATAGATTTCGGGGAAGACCAAACATGCGGAAGGGGTCCTTGTCGTTATGAGGGAATGTGAGTGCTTGAGAAACGACTGCAGGCGTAATAGTCAGTAACCGACGAATAAAAAAGACGGGGGAGGGTGAGTGGCTGACCGCCTGAAATTGGAGCCCGCCGTTGTTGGAGCGGGGCGCAGGACCGTCGGTGAGCGTCGGGGCGGGTGGCTGACCATCTGCAATTCAGGCTCCGATTGATGTGCCGTAGCGGCACGCGCTTCATGTGGATGCCCCGAGACTTCCCACGAGACTTTCCCCAAGACTCGCCCGCTAGACTGGCCAAACCTCAGACTTTCTGGCCAACGTGGGGAGCGCATGGCAGCGCAAAAGTACAGGTGAGTGCCCCAAAGGGCCTCGCGTGCCCGCACCACCTGTGGGAATTCCTCCCTTTCCTCTCTCCACCCTCTTCTGCGAGCACGAAGCCTCCCTCCTCCCCACTCGTGCACCCCACCATGCAACCAATCTATCCGGGGTCGCGCCCTCGTATCGCCATAGTCGCCTCTGCGAGCCTGGCCAATTCCCTCGATAGGGCTTAAGATTGGTAGCTGAACCCTAAACGGACTCGGATGGGCAGCGGTCGGGGTAGCGGCAGCCCCCTGACGAGAGCTTTCGCAGGCTCGAAACCGCTACTTTCTGCTCCCTTACCTACCTCTACTCGTACTGTACGTCGTACGCCCGATGGCCCGACCCTGATCCTCGGAGACGGGTGTCCCGACGGACGAGCAAGCAGGCATGACCGCCCGACCGTCCCTCTTCGCACACAGACTATAGACTGTGGCCTTCAGCCATAATCGTCCCACCCTCCCTCATGGACTGCTACGACTCCCTCTGCGGTGTTGTCGATTGTCGTAATCGCGAGTCATCATTTGACGACCTCGAATACCCCCATCATATCACGGTAACTCGACCTTGAAAGACCTGGGAACACATTCGTAAAAGTCAACTCGACTGCTTGTGAAAAACCGTTACCCGGACAGTAGGTGACGTCGTGCCATGTGCCGTTATACGCCAGCGAGGGATTAGGCTGAACGAGACAGCCCGTACAGTCAATGCCAATATTCCGGTCCGAGGAAGTGGGTAAGTACTTGGGTACTACGGCGCCAGTCAAAACCGCATCGTCGACGGTCACATTTTGAAGCACAACAAAAGCGAAGCTGACGAAGAAAACGAAGTAGATCTGCACTTGTCCAGAGAGCGGTCTAGGGGGCACCATGGATGAGTGTGAGAGAAAATCCACTCGTCTATATCAGCATTGCTGTCTCTATCCAGAAACCCGAGACCAGTCGAGGGCCAACAAGCTCCGAGTTGGACCAGGACGCCTTTGGCTTCTCTCCTGTCCAATGAACGTATGACGCCCGCTGCACTTCGCTTGTACTGCCCTGGCGTTGGCCTGTACGGCGTGCTCGATTCGCTGTGGATCTTTGTGCGCGTGATGCCACGAGACAATGAACTAGCACGGACCTGGTACGTCTTGTTCCCGCATTGCCCCTTGCTGACTGATATGGACATGAACGGGCGACGACAGCGGTGGCGACGGGCTGTCGAGGATGGGAAGGTGTGCCAGTGGTACCCCGAGGAGGTGGGTGTGATCGGAGATGTGCAATATTTAATCACGTTGGTGGATGAACTTGCGGCGCATTACGATGACGCTACTAGTATCGGTGGGGAAGGATACATGTATCATTTTTGCAACGATCTGTGTAACGTATTGACCGGCAATATGATAGTGAACAATATGCTGTAGTAGTCCATGAGTTGCTCGAACTACGTCGGTGACATTAGGGTGAGTCTATAAAAAAGTGACATGCTAGTAAACTGTAGTTTCTGGGACTTTCACGGCACTGTACCACTCGATCTTCGGAACGGCCTTGCATTGCAGCCCTATTAGTAGTACTTTACGGACATGGAGATGGAGGAGTTCCCTGCGAGGCGGTATTGCAACCCTCCACATGCATGCCTTGTTCAGGTCGACTGCATGGCAGAAATAAGGATCGTCTACATAGTATTCTACCGTGATTCGCAATATAGTCAACTAGGTAAATCCCGAGTTGAGCTGGTGTCCGACACCAACAGCATGAATATTAATGTTGAGCCTCCCGCTAGTAGATCGTTGGGACACAACACGACACAACTTCCACATTTCTGCTAGCTTACAACAAAAAATCACAAACAACACCTAGTAGGACTCTTTCGGATAAACCCATGACTTAACCGATAGCATAAACTAAGGCGGGTTGCACGACGAATACTTCCGTCTGGGCAGTGTCCTCTCTGAGGACAAACGCGACCTCCTGAAGGTTCCGGGCCCACACATCCTGTCCTCCGTTGGGGGCGAGCACGAAAAACCCGTCATTTCCTGGCCCGGGGACAGCCTGGGTCAGCGAGATACGAACATGAATAGGCTGGAAAGTGTTATTGATGATAGTAGGCATAATGCTGTATATTTGCTATCAGCATTCAACACCATTCGCAATCACATCATATCATACTGCACCTTGTTTATTCTCGGCACAATAGAGATGGAGTAACGATGAGCACGGTTGAACAGTTATTACAGTGACTGAACACGAAGCGTGTAAGCACCAAGCAAGGAAGCACGGGCAAGCGTGTCGAGTGGAGGTGGAGACTTACTCAAGAGAAACGGATGTTTGCTGGGGTCAAACGAGGTAGATTCATGGCCCTTTTATCCTTTTCCAATGGCTTGATTAGTAATTCTGCGGCTTGTGCGAGCTGACACAACTAACCTCCCGTCTGTGCCATCCAGTGTTGTGACGTACCTCGAAGAGGAACTTTCCGGTGATTTCACGAGCTGCCCAAAACGGGCTCACAACTATTATGTTCTTTTTACGTTCCGCCAGGAGTGAGGCCGCCCCCGGGATCTCTGAGATTGAGCCGGTCGGAATTGGCTAGCTGTTTGAGACTAAGTGAGTACAGGGGTTAGTATAATACAATTGTTACGTTTATGGTGACCCACGGAATCACGGAGTACGTAGAACTCGTGCCCATCTGTATGGCAGAATGAATGTCACGGGAAGAGTGCAATACAGTTGTTACGTTCATGACTGCCCAGTCGCCGTGGAGTACCAGACCCATCTTGTGGAGCAGGGTGAATCAGGATTAGTACAACACAATTGTTACGTTCAAGGCCGCTCAGTCATGTGGGTTTGTACTTACTTAGGCCTAGTTCGGGATACTTGCTAGTAGTAGGTTGGTTTTTTCAAACGTTTTACTACGCAATATCGCGTGCGCGACGCGCGACACGGCGATCAGGCTGGCTGCCTAAACGGTATAATCACGTGACCGAAACAGGTTCGCCCACTGACAGTTGTCGCCCCGGCGATTGAACTGGGTTCGGCCGATAATCTCTGCCATTCTAGTAGGTTAACGTATTCCGTCGCTGTTCGCAGGTTATCCGGTCGACTCATCCGATTCAGACGTAGTAGAAGCAGATTATTAATTTAATGGGGTCTCTCTCTCGCAATGGCTCTACACGTACTACACGATATACGCGATTGAACGGGGTCTGGAACAAGGGGTAACTGATTGACTAACGCTTTGACACATTGGAAAGGAAGGACACGGAGATGTTCAGAATGGGTCGAACTTGTTCGCTCCCATTCCCTCGTTCTTTCCACGGTTATGCCAGAGCAGATCGTCAACAACGTCCCTCCCCGTCTACTGTTCGTCCTCCCCATCTCCCCCGTTCGTCCATCTCACCCACCTCTGCCACAGCCCAGGTAGTCATCTCAAAGGGGACTGTATACGTCTCTAGAAGCATCCAGTGTGATGACGAATTTAATATCGCCGGCGGCATACAGGCGCAGACTATACGTCCACCCTCCCCGTCCGTGCGATGGTCCCGATTCCACTCCATTCCGTAGAAGGCCGTTCTCGCCAACATGAAGACCCTGCTGGAACGCGCCGAATCCGGTTTCGAGTACATTGTCAAAGTGACTGTCTACTTGACAAACCTTGAACATGACTTTAGCCTCTTCAACGAAATATACACGGTGGTACGCGCGTGTTTCTTGTATTGCGATGGGGCGTGCCACGATCACTGTCGTGTCTATTAGAGTACTTTCACGAGGTGCACAATTTGCCTGCAAGGACGTGCATTGACGTTGCAGCACTGCCCCTGGGTATGTTTGTCGAGGTTGAGTGTATAGCGGAACTTGCGAACGAGGATTGAGACCCTGACGACTCTTGACTGCATTTCGCATCATCCCATCATGATCTTTGTAGTATTTCTGGCCTTGTATGTACGGAACTGATCGATGATCAATTGTAACTGGTACGCGAACATGAGACTCGGATTGTCGGGACACTACTAAGGAGATGCCGGCTGGGATCAGCCTATCAACGAAAGGAGAGCATTCAGACCAGCTTTACATTTAGGCGACCCTGCACAAGATCAAAAAAAAAGTTTTACCACCGCACCTGCCAATCTGCAACGCACAACATAACGTTACCGCTGGACGGGCCATTCGAGAGGCTGTGATTGGAGGACGGGTCTGCGAAAAAGGGAATTAAGGGTCACGACGAGGTGGACGCCTCGGCTAACCAGCTTCTGAGTGTCTGATAGGCTCAAACCCATGCCAGTGGGGAGCGGCGATTCATGGTAAAGGGCCAGACGACGAGCGGGATCGGTTCGACGCTGCCGTGGGTGGACGATCCGCTGCAGCACTCCGCCACGCGGACTACTTTACTCGCAGACCGAGGAGGACATCACCCAACAACCGGATTATGTCCCACTGGCATATACCGGTCCAGCGCGTCCGGCGAGGTACCACTCTTCCAGCGCAGACCTTAGATGCGCTGATATCGCGTGCAGATCACTGTCCGAGTCGTCGTGGGTCAACGTGAACATCGAAGACTGGCTGCTGGGGCAGGCGTACCTCGTTGGGATGTCGAACCCTTGGAATGCATACACGACAGTGTTGAACTCGACGTCGAATTAGACGTAGCAGTCAGAGACGTCCTCGGGGGTCGCTTGTGCGTAGCTGTAACGGTGGAAGGCGGCTTCGAGGGCTTTCATGTCCCGGATCTGAGGTTTTATACGAATCGTGGTCGGGACGTCGGCGTGAAACTAGGAGAGCATCAACTTATCATGTGCAGGCGTGGGTGAAGTGGGTGGCGAAAGCTCATGTACAGCAGACGGGGAGGGACGTTGTTGACGATCTGCTCTGGCATAACCGTGGAAAGAACGAGGGAACGGGAGCGAACAAGTTCGACCCATTCTGGACTCATCTCCGTGTCCTTCCTTTCCAATGTGTCAAAGCGTTAGTCAATCAGTTACCCCTTGTTCCAGACCCCGTTCAATCGCGTATATCGGCGTGTAGTAGTACGTGTAGAGCCATTGTGAGAGAGAGACCCCATTTAATAATCTGCTGCTATGTCCGAATCGGATCCCGACCGGATAACCTGTGAACAGCGACGGAATACGTTAACCTACTAGAAACGGCAGAGATTATCGGCCGGACCCAGTTCAATCGTGGTGGCACAGTGATTGTCCCCAACTGCCAGTGGGTCGCCGAGCCTGTTACGATCACGTGATTATACCGTTTAGGCAGCCAGCCTGATCGCCGTGTCGCGCGTCGCGCACGCGATATTGCGTAGTAAAACGTTTGAAAAAACCAACCTACTACCTAGCAAGTATCCCGAACTAGGCCTAAGTAAGTACAAACCCACATGACTGAGCGGCCTTGAACGTAACAATCGTGTTGTACTAATCCTGATTCACCCTGCTCCACAAGATGGGTCTGGTACTCCACGGCGACTGGGCAGTCATGAACGTAACAACTGTATTGCACTCTCCCCGTGACATTCATTCTGCCATACAGATGCGGCACGAGTTCTACGTACTCCGTGACCTCGTGGGTCACCATGAACGTAACAATTGTATTGTGCTAACCCCTGCCAGTGTACTCAAACAGCTAACCAATTCCGACCGGCCCAATCTCAGAGATCATCGGGCAGCCTCACTCCCGGCGGAACGTAAAAAGAACATAATAGTCGTGAGCCCGTTTTGGGCAGCTCGCGAAATCACCGGAAAGTTCCTCTTCAAGGTACGTCACAACACTGGATGGCACAGACGGGAGGTTAGTTGTGTCAGCTCGCACAGGCCAGAATTACTAATCAAGCCACTGGCAAAGGATAAAAGGGCCATGAATCTACCTCGTTTGACCCCAGCAAACATCCGTTTCTCTTGAGTAAGTCTCAACCTCTACTCGACACGCTTACCCGTGCTTCCTTGCTTGGTGCTTACACGCTCCGTGTTCAGTCACC
>QGOI01001943.1:0-11833 GCA_003313885.1 Boletus sp. MG55 | reverse complement strand
TGCGGCCGACGGAGGGATCAGCGAGCGTATCAAAGGCGTTTGGAGAGAAGTCGAGATCGGTGATCTGGCATCCAGTGCACCTGTCGGTGATGGTGACAGTAACAGACTTGCCTTGGTCTGGAGAAGAGAAAATAAGCAAAGTGATAAACGAGGTAAGATGGGTAATTACAGGTAGCCGTGACAGTCTTGCCGCAGACAGGGTTGGTATTGGGATTCACACCATCGTAGCCTCTGTGGGAGAGTGAGAAAGTGGGGCGAAAAGAGAGAAAAAATGGACTGACGGGTAGCTGTCGAAAAGGAGGTGGGAGACGGCAGCTATGTTTTGACTGGCTGTGTTGGTGATACCACATGCACCAAGACCGGGGGCGTAGTAAGTGCCTAGGATAAGGAGATGAGGAAGATGAATCTGGAGAGAACGAAGAGACGGGTACCTTGACCTGACTGATTGCCATTCAGATAGCTCAGACTGCTGCTGCTGCTGCTGGAGGAGGCGGCGGATGTTTGGGCAGGCGGAGGGGTGGAAGAAGTAGCAGGAGCGGCAGAGGTGGCAGGAGCAGGTGGAGGGGTAGACGAGGTAGGTGTATCGGAGGGGGTGGAAGGCGCCGGGGGTGTTGGAGAAGAATAAGAGGTAGGGACCACGGCAGGAGATGAGGGGGACGGTGCCGAGGAAGTGGGGAGAGTGGGGAGGGGGGCGACATTGACGGGGGGAACGGAGGTGGGGAGCGAGCTGGTGGTGGTGGAGAGGGCAGAGGTGGTGGCGTTGGAGGGACGAGGGGTGCAACGCCTGTTAAGGGAGCGTTTGCGCCTTTGAATGGGGGCCTCGGAGCGGGACTCTAGGTCGATGTGTGGGTGGGCGATGGCGCGGTGGGCATGGTTATAGACATGACGGGAGACGTGGGGCGAAGCGAGGACGGCCGAGAAGATGGCAAAGAGGGCGAAGAGGCGAATGAGCGGGGCCATGGCTTGAATGTTACAAAGGATTGACGGGGCGTTTATATACCTCTGACGGGACGAAGAAGGAGAAGAAGACAAGCTGAAAATCTTTCCACCCCGACGCCGACTCCCTTAAATATTAGATTATCAATGTTAAAAATAATGATCCCTTTTTGGATATCAACGCTGCCCTAGTTACACCCCTAGTCTGTACATCGAGCACCATACATCTTCACCAGTCCTATCCCCGCAAGGCTCTCCAAGCTCTTCGCGTATGCATCCACCTGACCAAGCAGCAGCATGCTCTCCAGTCGGCTAGGCTCAGGTGGGATCTTGAACAGTCGGCTCACATCCTCTTCCGGCAGCGGACTCAGTCCCTGTGCCACCCGTTGTGCATTTTCCTCTTTCCGCTTCGCGATGTATGTCTCCGCGCGCAGCTTCTCTCTTGCGATCTGCCTCGTCAGATATGCCACGTTTCCATCTTCCGTCCTATAATTGTCGATTGCCTCTGACACCTGTTCCAAGCTCCGCGAAAGTCCAGAGTGACCGAGATCCAGCACCGAGAACGATGGCGCAATCGCCGACGTTTCCCTCTCATCAAGCTGCGCAGACGTGTACGTTGACAAACTCGGCGCAGCCAGCCTCTCCAAGAACGCGCTCGCCAGGGGGTTCGTCCGAATTCTCAGCGGAATCTCCTCAAGGATCGACGAAAACATCAATCGACGCGCCATCAGGCTACAAGCCGTGAACCATCCATAAATCGCAACCCAAAAGCATGGAAACCCACCTTGAGGAGCTGAAATTCCCCCTCTTGTACGCGTCCATAAACGAAGACGTCAGTTTAAATGCCCGGAATGACGCATTCCCCCGTGCTGTTTGCGACACATCTGTCCACATCATCAATCTTTACCGATCGCACAGCAAGATAAAGTAAATCACCGTGCACAATGACAACTCCTCCGTGCCTTAGCCTCTCCTGATGTATTGCCTGCGTATCTACTAGAGTCTGATTAAAGAATGCACCCTGTGCTGTGGCTTGATAGAATCCAACGACGTTGTCATCCCCTTGCACTTCTTTGAGTGATCGCAACATCGATGCCTGATATCGTGCTGTCGTTCACAAGTTTGTTCGAGCCTGCATCATCCATAGCAGCAAGTAACCCACCAATAGACTTTGATGATTTGTCATCCTCGTCACTCATATGACTCGGTAATGGGAAACTGTTGGATACCTCGAGGACACCATCCAGATCAAGTCCGAGCAAAAGGCCGTGCGCAGAAGCAGACGGAGCCTCTCGACCATGCTGTACGATCTTCGTAACAACCTACAATACCGCCATCAGCGAAAATTTATCAACGATCAGGGTACCAACGGGATCGCGGGTAGCCAGAGAGGCGGATATGAACCAGGCGTACCAAAGCATCTAGTTGTACGCAAGTGAGCGATATTTCCGCCTCGATGTCAATGGCGGTAGACATGGAGGGAGGAATTGCTTCATATGTTGGCGCAGCCGGTGCTGGCGCAGAGGCAGCTGTTGGTAGCGTTGCAGCCAAGGCTGCAGCCATCGATGGTGCGGCCATTTTTTAGTAGGTTATGTCGAGCGAACGAACGAGCACAAAGACGCAGAAAATCCGCGAGTAAGCGCTGACTAATAACCCGAACTTGACCCGAACGTCTCTCCGAGTCCGCCATGGCGTTGTCTCGTTCAACGCGGATAACGCTCTTGCTCGCCATAGATATTATCTTCTTCTTCATAGAACTCATCGTCGGTATGTGGCAGCCTGCCCTCTCCCAACTCCCTCTAATCTCCACAGGCTATGCGGTCGGCTCACTTGCTCTGGTCGCTGACAGCTTTCATATGCTCAAGTGAGTGGCAATCCCGCTATCCTGCCCTGACTCACCCTCCCGCAGCGATGTCATGAGCTTGATCGTAGCTCTGTATGCTATCAGGGTTTGTTATAACTTGTAGCATTTCGTCGCAATTCGCCTCACATAAGCGTTCCACACGCAGCTCTCCAGCCAAAGCGCAAATGATTCCAGGTACTCCTACGGCTGGCACAGGGCTGAGATCCTTGCCGCTCTCGTCAATGGTGTTTTTCTGCTGGCACTCTGCTTCTCTATCACGATGGAGGCCTTGGAGCGCTTTTTCAGCACGCCTGGTGTGCACCATTTATTTGTCCCTGCCAAAGTGCGCCACTCAATTCTCACAGAGATATCAAATCCTAAACTGGTGGTTATAGTCGGATCTTTTGGTTTGGCATCTAATATCGTCGGCCTATTCCTCTTCCATGGTACGGAGCTTCATTTATCTCATCACCGACGTAACACCGCATCACAGAGCATGGTCACACTCATGAGCACAAGGGTAGTGCTCCATCATCTCGACGTGCCAGCATACACGTCGTTCAAAACAATAACCCTGGCCATGTTGCTTCCCGAGATCGCTCCACATCCTATTCGTCGCTGTATGGACATCCTGTGGCTACGCGTGCTTCGCTCGTACAAACCGCCCAAGATATTGCATCCTCTGCACTCACTCAGGACAGTACTACCCGGTCGAGTGAAGAAACCCCTCTTCTCGGGACACCGGGCGAGGACTCTCGTCGACGGTCTCGGACGTCCACAGAACACGTTGGCCATACGCATGGGCAGGGTCACTCGCATGGTTCGATGAACATGCAGGCCCTAGTACTACACGTCCTCGGTGATGCCCTGGGCAACGTAGGCGTCATCGCCACGGGCCTTGTCATCTGGCTTACGACGTGGAAATACAAGTTTTACTTTGATCCAGTGATTAGTCTCGTGATCACTGTAATCATCTTTTCCTCGGCATTGCCTTTGGGTACGTTTTTCCTCGTTTTGCTTTATTGACATGAGATCTGATTCTCGTGCCGCCACAAGTTCGAAGCGCGTCCTTCATTCTGTTGCAGGGCGTCCCACCAACCATCTCCCTTGATGAAGTGCGGGCGTCGATTTTAAACGTTGAAGGCGTGCTTTCGGTCCACGAGCTGCACATTTGGCAACTTTCCGAATCCAAAATAGTTGCATCAGTGCATGTGATGGCATCCCGTGATCACGACTTTATGCCAGTCGCTTCAGAGATCCGTAAAGCCCTTCACCACCATGGCATCCATTCCAGTACCATCCAACCCGAATACCACTCATGTAACCCTCGTGTGATACCCGAGGAGCATTTGAAGGTTCGTTGGTCCGCGGCTCGGTGAAGATTGATTGATTGATTGATCTGCTAGATGTCTACGGATTCGTCTTGTCTCATTCTTTGTCCACCAGACCAAAATTGCGATCCCTTGGAAAATGCCTGTTGCCGTACGTCTTTATCCAAAACTATTGTGGCTCTGACTGACGACGCTGTTTGCAGCTCCGCCCGCATCCACAGTTTGAGATACATTTGTGAATATTCAAGGCTACACATAGTCATGGCCGATCATACCATGTACCATAGACCATAGACTCATGGAACTTATTACGTCATAAATACTGGAAAGTTTGCGGCAAAGGGAGATGATGTACCCAAACGTTCGAGAATTGTCCTGCTCGTTCTTGAAATCGACTTTCTTGCGCGGAGGTCTGCAGCTAGTTTCCTTGCCAATACAGCGCTTGCCTGTCCCAGAAGTGCAGTGTGCTCGTTGCACAAGGTCTGTAGTGCCCATTCGAGGTGAAGGGCACCTAAGAGTGCACCAGCGATGATCGTCGCCAAGAGTTCTGTGTTGACGCTGGTGTCGCCTGCCTGCTGATCGACTGCGGCGATCAACTGAGGGAGAACGTTGTACATGAAGAGAGGGAGGAGTGGGGGTACACCAGAACGTGGCACGACGAGCACGAATGTCATGATCCGACGACACGTCTCTGTTTCTCCGAGGCTTGCAGCGACGCACAGCTCCGTCCAAAGCAACAAGAGGAATTTCGTAGGCGTGGTGATAGTGAGGCAGCGGTTCACGTCAATACGGGGTGCTTTATGTTGCCGTGCCAACGCAAAAGCATCGCGGATCTCTCGCCGAGGAAAGTCCAAGAACGCGTCTGGCGGTGTAGTCGTAGAGTCTTCCAGTGCATGGCTGTTGCCTATCAGAGCCGGTCATCGTGGAAAAGATGGACGAGAAATGAAACGTCCTCACCCTCCTTTTTTATGGACAATGTCCGGAATGCCACAGATCTGATGGCACCAATGTCGTAATGGAGACTCGAAATTACGAGTTGTGTACGCTTTCCAGAGAGAATTTTCAGAATGTTTGGACTGCAGAGGCGGAGGATGACGTGGGGACACGTCGATGCCAGTAACAAACTCTGTAGAACCTCAAGTTGAATGGGGGCACCAAACCTTCGTACGCTTCAAAAAACAGTCAAAGGAAAGATTGAGAAGCAAACTCACCCCCGTTGCTGGACTTCGAAGAGCATCGCATGAACGACACCCACGAGTGTCCAGTTGAGAAGGGGGCCGAGGAAATACGATATTCCGTTGTGGAGGACATCGTTATCTATACGTCCCTCGTGTCGCGCAATGCAAGCTTGAGAGAAAAGCGTCGGTGACATTTGTAGCAAAGTTTTGGGCTTCGTCGATCTAAACGTCAGGTTTAGCATCACGGGGATATATGGGTACTTGAATTTACCGGAGGATAGTATCATCGATACCTTCGCTGCTGCTGTCGAATATGGCTTTGAACCATCCGGTAAACACCGTTTTTATATCAGGAGTGAGGTCCTCCGGATGATAGACCCTTGAGGACCGTAAAAAATCTGTACGAAGCACTTTGCTACCTCTCCTCAGCGAGGGTGCCGAAATCTGCAAGACATTGATTCGGACACAATCGAGGAGTAAGTATGAATGTACTGGCCTGAAATTTGGTCAACACCATCTGGACGAATAGCACGACGTCCCCCAGATGGCTAACAGCCGTTTGTGGATCGCCTTTGTGTCGGTCAGTGGGTATTCACATGTCGTGGAGAAGTGCACATACCAATGGTTTCACAATCATACTCGTGAAGTAGTTCCAATGCCTCGAACACGAGGTCCGTGATCTTTAGGTGGAGAGACAGAATATCAAGCGCAAAATCATGCGCATAGAGCATCTTGGTGAGATGACTCAACACTTCTAAATCTCCAGATTTCCAGTGGGATGTGAACCGCTGTGGATATTCATTGCCCGCTGCGCAAGAGTCAATATTCTCAATCACTCACTTTACGGACTACTTGAGCAAAGAAGTGATGGCTCCCCGGTTCCATACGGATGCGATGCAACAATGTCTGTGTGTCTTCCTCGCTAAGTTCCATCGTGAGTCTCGACTCGAGGTAACTCTGCAAATTCGACGTCGGTTAATACACTTCACGGACGATGACTGTCTCACTTCAAGTGTATAGTTATGCTCCAAAGCTTCCGCTTGAAGGCGGGTCCCAGAATCATTCGCAAGAGTGGGATCTGCAGACACTGCGAATGCTTGGTCTATGAGTCCCACTGCGTATAGTTGCTGTATTAATTCCCTGACGAATGGACCTGGGCTGAACCAAGCATAAGTAAATGACCACGTCTCATATGGACAACCCAACTCTGCAGTCTCCTCTTCACTTGATTCGCTGGTCCTCGCCTGCGCTTGGACATGATCACATCGCGACAGCAGATCGGAGCGTTGAAGCACCGCTGAGACCGCAGCATGCATCGCGGCCCGCTGCAGAAAGATGAGATGATGTTAGCCTACAAAGGCAATAATGACACACCCAGTCTGCCTCGACCGTTCCATGACCCTCCAGTTTCCTCTCGAACGCGTGCAAGAGGCGAGGTAGCTGTAGGCTCGAGCTCAGTATAGCGATATTTACGCGCGTAACGAGACACCTCACGCGGCCAAGGACAAACGTTCTCCACAAGAAAAAAGATCCGTCATGGATACCTTTCGGCGAGCTTTGTGCAACGCAGGTCATGGACGCTAAAAGCATCTGGGTGTAGAAGACGTTTGGAGCCAAGGACGTCCATCGTAATAAGCCTGTTAGCAGCACCACAGCCTCTATACCACTGCCGGCGCCATGGTCGCTAGCTCGGGATGCAATCTCGAAAGCTCTTAGCACAATAGCGGCGAAATGGGAGAATGGCTCACGAGAGACTGTAGCAACAGACCACAAGAGATAGAATCGGCTTCGAGGTTGGAACCCAGCATGTCGCTCTTCCCGAGAGCAAGTTGGGTGTGTATCATCTGTGCCTCCCGAGCAGCCTTGGCGTCGTCTCCAATCAGGAGACTCAAGGAAAACACGAACGTCTCCAGCACCTGACGGACCTCTGGAGAGAGTCGCATGGAATGGAGCAAGTCGTTGGCGTCTCCGAAACATATCATGGCTTGGGTGGTCGACATTTGCAAAACATCTGGAACGCAGGGCAAAATCAGGGTGATGAGCTCTGAAGCGGACGTCGAGAGTGTGTGGAAACCGGAAGGCGGGATGGAGTAGACCTGACGAAGGAAAGCCAGCGCATCGTTTACGATGGATAGCATGACAGTTTGGGAGCTTGGAGAGGGGAGAAGGGAGCCGAGCGGTGGCATTCCAGAGGCATAGTGAGCATTCAACGCTACACGACAAAGCGCATCGAGCGTTGAGCCATTTTGAAGCTGTGGTAATCGTGCAGCGTGGAGGAACGTGGCGACGAAATCTGGGGTCGATACAAGCCCATTGCTTAGAGCCTGCCTGAGATAGCCTAGCAGAATAGGATTCGCATCGTAGATGCTGCATAGGGCGATAATTGCATCTGTCAGATTAAAGTATGTCTTATGGGTTAGTTTTCCGACACGCAAGTTCATTTTTGCACACCACTGATTTCGGGCCCTGCGTTAACTCGTGAGCCGTGACCCGAGGTTTCTTTATCCAACCATAATTTGCAGAGCCCAAGCCACTTCAAGTGTGGGTTGATGGTTAGAACGGACGTCCAAGATTCTAGCTGTACCTCACCTGGACTGGAGAGATGCTACTCTGATATGAATTCCGTGTCAAACTCGCCAGCGACATGGAACGTAAACTCAAGTCCTTGGTTAAGTTCCAAAAGATACACAAGTTGTAGGGAAGACGCGGGGTCCTCGATACGATGCACGAGTGCGCGTACTAAGTACTACTAACTTCATGGCTGACGCACATGGGTTGTATTTACTCTCGCTCCACCAGTCAAAACACTTTATGACAGGGGTCACTCTGAACATCTCATGTCGCAAAGTTGTCGATGACGCCCTTTCAGGAAAACGAAACACGAGAGGTAAACAGAGCAACATCACAAGTAACGGTATCGATAAAGTTCCACAGAGCGCAGCGCGTTCATGATACCAATTCGATCATACTTTGGACATGAGCCGCCGTGTCTCCTGAGGAGTAAAGCGCAGAATTGTCGATAAGACTCGTACGAGGTTTGGCTAGGGAGGTTTGTTACCCGCATGCCAGGTTAATCAGACTTGAGCACTTACTCTCATTTCCTTGTGTTCTAGGAATTGAAGGATGACATTCCGCAGGTACTCGTGGTTAATTTCTTCCTCATTCCTAACTGGAGGAGGCGAAGAGGAAGCAGGCGCGTCCGCCATCGAGGAGATGGAAGTACGTGAGTCCGTGACTTCTGATCGAGATGTCCAATATCCGACACGCGGATTGCGCTGCCTTTCTAGAACAGCAACCGAGTTTTGGATCTTTCGAAGTTCATCCCGAAGGGTCTATCTCTTGATGAGTGAGAGGATTACGGAAAATCAGAGATCATACTTTATTTTGTGCGCGCAACTGAGCTTCTCGGGATTTGCTCTCATTGTGTTGTTTCTCGCTGTCTTCAGCACGGGCGGTAGCTTCTGAGAGGCGTCGATGCAGAGTTGACTGTGCCAAGACAACCGATTGGCAAGACACTAATCTGAAACGTATGCGGACCCACCTCAGCATCCTTGAAGGCGTCAATGTGAGTTTGGAGTTCATGTAATCGACCGTGCTGCGATCGAGCCTCGGATTGGAGTTTCTCGATCTCAGCTTTCAATGACCCAGTCATATCTTCATCCCGTTCGCGCAACTGAACAGAGGACTGAAGCATGCGTTTCAGTTCCTCTGTCTCCTTGGCCTTTTCTGTGAGCTTGCGACTCCAGTTCGCTTCGGCTTCGGTGCGCTCTTTCTCAGCAGTCGTTAACGTCCTCTTGAGTTCCGAGAGCTTCGCCTCGTATTTGATCTCTACCGAGGACACTAGCTGTGAAACCTCCTCTGCAGAGGCACCGGGGACTTGCGATCGCATTTCGTGCTCCCCCCGAAGGTCACCGACTTCATCGTTGAGTAGAGTGATTCGCTCTTGCAATTCTTTCAGCTGGAACTGAAGCTCTGTGTTTTGGGCCTGCAGTGACTCTGCATGACACTGAGAGGACTCGAGTTCAGCTTGTCGTAGCTCCGTCTGCTCGAATAATGACCTATTCTCGCCAGAGAGGTTGGCTACCGTGTTCTCAAGGATGCTAATACGCGATATTTTGGCAGAGATCTCTGCGTTGTAGGAGGCCTGGAAGGTTATCAGCGGTGATAATCAACATATTGCGTAGAGCGTTACCTTCAGTGCGTTCATTTCGGCGTCAAACTGTTTTTTTGCGGTTTGCATATCCCTTTCCGCACGGTCCTTTGCGGCAGAGATGTCCTTGTCGTATTGTGCTCGCAACCCAGTGACCGCTTTCTCGCGTTCCGCGTTGGCCCCTTCGACTTCTCTTTCCAAGTCGGCTCGCTCAGCACGATCCTTCTCCTTCTCCTCCAAGTTCCTATCTCTCGTGTCATTCAGCTCTCGCAATGCGTCGTCCCTCTCCTTTTCTGCCTTTATCAACTTCTGCCTCACAGTCTTGAGTAAACTTATGGCTTTCACCCTCTTCTCCTCTTCCTCTTTGGCAGTTTCGTTCGCCTTGGCTGCTTCGGAACGTAGGTGTTCAATATCGAAATCTCGCTTAGCATTGGCCTCTACTGTTTGCGACGCTGTAGATTGCGATGCAGTGAGGAGAGCTTCAGCCTCGTTCAATTGTTGTCGCAATTTATCGATTTGATCCGTTTGAGAAGCAATCTCTAGCCGGTGAGTGTTCCGGAGTTCCTCCAATCGTTCTTCCTGGCCTGTACACATCATGGTTTGAGGAACGAGGAAAAACAAAATAATAACGAGCGTACGCG
This sequence comes from Boletus sp. MG55, assembly GCA_003313885.1. Classification (NCBI taxonomy): domain Eukaryota; kingdom Fungi; phylum Basidiomycota; class Agaricomycetes; order Boletales; family Boletaceae; genus Boletus; species Boletus sp. MG55. The sequence continues at coordinate 1,754 of QGOI01001943.1, read as the reverse complement.
TGAGCTTTCCATTGAGTCGCTGCAGTTCATCTTGGCCGAGCTGAAGAGAATGTTATGACCAGATCCATCCTAGTTAGATATCCCGCTTACCTCGATTTTCATATTGACATTGGTAAGATACTCGCGCAAGGCTTCGACGTCCTTGGATCCATTCAACGGGGTCAGCTCACCGATCACGCTATCTATATCCCGCCTTTCAGCTTGAAGTTTCTTGAACGAGGTAGATACGTCTGGTACACCCATTGTTCATACTAGCCCAAGTATGCAAGACATACGACTTTACCTGCAAATCTTTGCTCTACCAGTTTGAGGCGCTCTTGAAGCGCCTCGACTCCCGCATCCTGTTGTGTATCGGGTATCGCAGGTTCAGGCTCTGCTTTGACACTCTCTTCTCCTGGAGGATCTGTGTCTATGGTCGATGCGTCAACGACGTCGGAAGCTTGTTGCTGGGGCTCCGTGTTCGTCTCTTGTGGTGCCTCTTGCGTCGGTGCTACATCTACACAAGGATCGGTAGTCGAGTCTATGTGTATGCTGTCCGTTGGGCCCACAGTCGAGCTAGCAGGATCCTGGAGGTCGGTAGGCGGCGTTACGCTCGGCGGTTGTGCAGCCTCGTTGGGTTCTTGTGAAGGAGGCAGAGCTTCGTTCGCATCTTCAGATTCTCCGGCCTGAACGGGAGCGTCAAGCGAAAATGCAGTCGTGCCTAACGCAGGATTTGGGGAGTCTGGTAACGGCGTCGAGGTAGGCGAAAGTGGATGCTGGGTAACAGTGACCCTACGAGGGGTGGACGGTGCGCTCGTCGAAGGGTTCGGCGTGCTACTTCCTGAGGATTCAGACGCGGAAAAGGATGCGCGCAGACGCTCCTCCAGGGTTGTCTTGCGCAAACCAGAATCGGTCGGGCTCTTCGCGGTTGACGAAGGGCCGGGGCTGGCAGACCGCGGCCTGGAGTTCCCGGAGTTCTGTTGAGCAGGACTCGTGGTCCGTTGGGCCGCAATCGACTTGCGGAGGTGCACTTGAGCATTTTCGGCCGACTGTGCTGAAGGCTGGCGGAGAGGGTCTGGTGACTGACTCCGAACGTCCGCAGGCCAGCCGTTGTCTTGAGACTGGCGAGGCTGAGGGAGGGGCTGCGCGAGACTCTCTACTGCTTGGCGGAACTGGGAAAACATACGGGGTAGCGAGAGAGCTTGGGTCGCTACTTGAGCTTACACATGTACGACTTTGAGCTTGGGCGGCAGTGGATGAACGTTATATTCAAACCAAGTACTACTAAATAGTGTAGCGACAAATAAATTACGACGATGCGTCGGGAGACAACTCTACTTCTTTCCCTTTATCGTTCGAGGGAAGTGGGGGGCTCTCTCTCGGGGACTCTGACGAGGCTAGTGCGGAAGCAGTATTTGCGAGTTGCCAGGACGGAATGGATGGTCTACCCGCCGAAGCTGGTAATGGGGTCGAAGGAGAACTTGTCAGACCACTTGGACCACGGCTAAGTAGAAGTGCCTTGAGCGACTTGAGCTCTTGTTGGAGCTCTGCGAGGGACTGTTTCTGAGTTTCCTTGTTCTTCTCTATCATCTTGAAGGTGTCGTGGTTCAGAGCGCGGGACAGAGGGAAGAAGATGGACTACCTTGGGTAACATTTCTCGGATGTTCTCGATCTCGTCGCGAATTTCGCGCATTTCATCCCTCGTTTTTGCCTCACCTTGGCGCATTTCGACGACCACCGCCTGGACATCACTAGCAGCCTTGTCTACCCGCTCT
>QGOI01001930.1:0-10026 GCA_003313885.1 Boletus sp. MG55 | reverse complement strand
GGGAATGGAGAGAGAAGAGTGAATGATGCGACGGACAACCATTGGGAGAAGAGAGAGTGGATTAGGCAGGCGGGGGATGTTGAGCGAGAGTTTGAACGAGAGTCCCGGGCCTGAGCCAGATAAGGCAGTTAATATAATCCCGGACAGCGAGCCTCTGATGCGGGGATGCAGAGCACCCAGACTTCCTGCGCCAGCGAGGAAAAAGAGAAGGCGGAGAGGGAGGTCAGTCATGAGGATCGGGAGAAGGACAAGGAATGAGAGGAGGGTGACGATGAGGAAGGGGTGGTGTGGTTGGAGTGCGGGCCGAGTGGCAGGCGGGCCTGGGGGATCTGATGTACGTCGAGAAAGGTTAGGAACGGGGTGTGAGATGGGTTCCTGGGACGTTGATGGGGTGGATGTGGATACGGAGGAGAACCTGAAGTGGGAGTTAGGCGTGGATGGGCTCGATGAGAGTGGTGCCACGAGCAAAGGGAGAAGGGAGATGATTGCATCGTGCGCGTCCGAACTGTAGTACACGGGATTAGATAGAAAATGGAAGCGGATGAATTGACTCACAGGGAACCCATAAGGTTCTGGATGGCCTGCAGGTTGGCCTGCCAGTCGGCCGTCCCTTCACCAACGTTGATCGGGATTTGCTGAGCACCCGGATCAGGGTAGTAAGCAAGCATAACGCCGAGAAACACGATATGGGGGATCAACAGGGCCATTCTCGGGAAATAACCTATGCGAGGTGAATAGCTGTGCGGGATGACAGATGCAAAGGGACACACAAAACAAGGCATAGGCAGCGAGCCAGACGGTGGTGCGCTTCCAGCCTTTTTTCCAGAGGATTATTTCTTCGATGCGGTCCTGTAGCCAGAACACGGGGCCGACTCTGGATACGAAACGACGAAAGTTTACGCTCATGATTGGGACGGAAAGGGGATCTCGTGTGCTGAGGAGGGTGTGGGACGGTGCGCGTGGGCTTGTGGTCGCGATGGCTGAAGAGATGATGCTGGCTGTAGGCGGGAGCGATGCGGAGAGGAACATCTGTGGAACGAGCGCGAGGGCGGATTTGGCGGGCCCGGGGGACAGCGGCTCGGCGGGGGCGCGCCATGACGACGTGCGTGTTGTGTCGGGCAACGAAGTAATTATTTTTGTCGCTGGTGCGAGTGAGGATTGCTTGAGGCGAACGGCGTCGGCAGGGATCTCGACGTACTCGAACGTCGCCATCGTCGTCGAGCGCGACGAGCTCGAGTACTTGTCCTTTTAACTCAGATCACGTCATCACATTTACATCAGCTAATCCAGTGCACAGCCACTCATCCTCGCCATCGTAGACGACGACGACGAGACTGTCTTTGACGTCGCGTCGCACGATGTCGACGCTCTCTCCGCGCCCGCTCCTCCACACCCTTCTCCCCTCCCCCAACGCCCTCCCCTTCACTCTCGACCACCCCACCGACCTCACCCCCTCCCTCCTTCTCGCCATATTCGAATCCCCCCTCTCCGTCCGTCAGTCCCGCACAAGAGATTTCAATGCCCAATGCATAGCATGATGCCAAAACCCTGCGACATCCTCCACTGCACGGATAGAGAATGCCACCAGGCGTCCGTAGCCAGCCGAGATACAGATGGACTGGCCCACTCTACCGTGAACGACTATCCCAGCGCCACGTGTGCTTTCCCGGGTCCACAGGGATGGCAGAAGAGGACGCACATTAACGTCCTGAGCGCCATCCGGGATACCACCAACGTCTTGCAGGAATTTGAGGGATTCCGCAGAGCTGGCATCCCAACCGAGACCGAGCCCAGCTATATCCGAGACGCGCTCAAGTTTTGATCCATTTCGTGGTCGCCTTTGACGGCCGTAGCACGAGTGCGTATCTCGTTTCCAGTTTTACATTGCATGTTCATTGTCCTCGATTCTTCTTTTCTTGGCTGACCGCTTTGCTATTCCAACGCTGGACCTCCATTCCGTATGGGACAATCTCCTCATCTCAGAACGCATCCGCACGTTGCCTTGGAATTTCACCCAACTCGTTCCCCTTCCAGAAGTCGAACTCTACCTCCGCGATACGATCAACGACCCCTACATTCACCGCCTTGTCTGGGAAGGCGAGCTCGGGACCTGGCTTGCCTGCCCAACCTCCACCTCCTCAGACCAACGCCAATGCCAGCCCACATTGACATGCCGATATGATCTTTCTCTTCTCTCGTCGACGACGATACCCTCTGTCCCCCAAGTTTGCAGACCACATATGTCGCACGACGATGCGTACGCCAGCGGTGAGGGGTGCGATTGTGCAAACACGGCGGAAGACACGGACGGCGCGTTCAGGTCGCGGCAATTGCCCTATTTCGAATTGTATACCCCCAACTATACTAGATCGATCAAAATAGATGGTCGAAAGGTTGCTGACGCAGGCAGGCGTCTCGCTCGCTGGCGTCCTCAACTGGATTTCGCAGAGCTTTACGAAGACGAAATCGAGAGGCGCTATCCAACTTTGTAATATATTTACGCGCCGGATAGAGATAAAACCTGCCACCCCCCGATTGTAATGTTGTGAAGACGATTCATGATGGATTTCGGCCATCGTTGAAAGAAACACGTCGAACCGAGTCGAAATCTCTATCTAAAAAGACTATCCCGCTCAGATAGCATGTAAGTTTTCTAATACCATGTTGCTCAAACGTCCTGGGTATGTCCGACTCTGTCCCCATTTCGGCCAAACTTTGTTTTGAAATTGGTGCCACTTCCGGTGAATCTAGCTCCTTTTGTAAACAGACAATTTGCAGCTTCTCACTCTTATTTTTGCCGGACCGTCCACCGGCTGATAGGTCACGACAAATGATTCTTAATGACGCCAAGGCCCAAGGCCCCCGATTCCTCGTCGCACCGAATTTAGCTATGTACGTTTCTATCGGATATTCAATGATCTCGTCAGACTTCGTAATGTAGCAACGCGTTTAGCAGCGGTGCTCAGTGACCTTCACTTTCGTTCCGCTTGGACCTAGTATATGATGGGTAAACGATGGCTACTACTACCAAGTCCGAGAACTTTGCGCATGTCGAGTGGGTGGACTGACCACTCTTCGTAGCGTGATTACAGCCACTCGTTGTACAAATTCGAGGTCGACTTTTCGTTCCAAATTAGTGATACAGTACCGCCGCATCAAGAAACTTCGCATTGTCAAGAGAGCGCTTTCTGAAAGCATCTGATGCAAATTTTCTCAGGAACGTTTAGGCTCTCTGGGGCACGTAAGGGAACTCTGCGGAATTGAACAAATGGCAGCATCCAGATGAGCGCGCAATACGCAGATATGTAACTTCCATCACGTCGTGAGTGCTAGTACATACTTGCTATCATTATGTGTCGTTTCTTAGGACCGTCGGAAGCTATGGAAATACGCTCAAGGCAAAGGCTTTACCATCCGAGGATATCCGAGGCCATGATATCGAGCTCAGTTGCCTGTAACCAAGCATTTGTGCATACGGTCAAATCACCAAATTCTGACCCGATGCGGCGCAATCGTCATACGGTACTGGCAGGTTTCCAAACGGCCGAGTCGATAGGATTCTTCCCCGATAAGATGAAAGGATACTGTATGTAAGGTTCATATGACTCTCAAAAGCTTTTGCCACATTGATATAGCCTTGAAGAGATTTCAACTAATGGATCGTATACGATGATTGCTGGTATGTCGTTTGCCCTTGGCGCTTATCGTGTATGTATGTAGCAGTGGGAACCACTGGAACTCTCACGGAAATTCGCGTTCACACCTCACCTTAATCGGGCTTCGTTTGCTTCCTGATCAATTCGGCCCCGATAGATGCATTTCTGCCAGTGGGAAGTCCGCCCAAAGGCCGTCGACCTGACAAAATTCAACGTTGGGATCGATCGCACTCACTGCTAGTTGTTCCGTTATACTCCGGTCTCGTCCTGCAACACGACTGAACTCAGGAGTGGTTCAGAAAGGTGGAAGCAATTCAGTAAGTTCTTCCCACTGGCTCTACACAGCCGAGGTTTTACTTCCCGGCATGCGAAATTTGAGCATCGTTGCGTGCGATGTGAGCTCTCCCCTCGGAGGTTGCGGATGTTTCCCTACAGATCTATCAGTCTCATGACGTAACTCTATATCATTTGCACCCTGATCTAGTATCGAACACAATGGCTCACACATATATCTCAGGCAGTATAGGGTATGGGAGCGCACTAGTCTTGCTCACTTCTACCCGCATAACGGAGCTACCAGAGTTGCTGAAACCTATTCCAAAGCAGATATACACCGAGTGTAGCTCAACGGGATGAGTGTGAGCAGCTCAAATTTTTGAAGCATCGCTGGATCTTGACTGAACCGGTCGACAGGATTTCGACACACTTGTCCATCTCGCCGACAACCTCTATTCACGTTACGAAGCGCAGGGCCATCCCTCGGACCTCAGCTTATGCATTGTTCACTATCGCTCGGCATTAACGCTATCCAAGTCATCCACTAAGTTATCTAACGACACACTGAGCAAGCTGCTCGGTAATCTTGCCAGCGCACTGTCCATCCGCTTTCAGCGTCATGGCGATATAGCTGATCTGGACCACTCAGTGGAGTGTCATCTCACAGCCTTGGACTTTCGACCTCCTGGACATCCTGGACGAGCCAACACGTTGTCCAACTTTGCTACTGCGCTGCTCGTTCGGTACGGCAAGCTTGGTATGCAGAAGGATATTGAACTGGCGATCGAACACTATGACACGGCACTTTCCATACTTCCCCCCGATCATCGTTTAATGCCCCTCATGAACTACGCCAGTGCTCTGTTCTCTAGATTCCAATACACCGGAGACGTCTCAGATCTTAATGACGCAATTCGCCAATATCGTGCCATGCTGAACTCTTCTCCTGTGGAAAACAAATCAACGTCATACTATAATCTCGCCAATGCCCTCTTATCTCGCTTCAAGTTGCAAAAAGACCCAGAGGACCTAGAGATCTGTATCGAATATTCGTCTATGGCCTTACACGGTATGAGCAACGGTCACCCAGACCGTCTCCTCGCACATTCGTGCCTTTCGGCTGCACTCATCAAACGGTTTGAGTTGCAAGGCAACGCCGGGGACCTTGAGACTGCGGTGGAGAACTTCAAATCCGCGCTCGAGCTTCGGTCTGCTGAAGACTCACTACAGTTCATGATGTTCTACGATCTTGCGGATGCACTCATGATGCGTTATGAGCTACAATCTGATTTCCCAGATCTCGAGCTTGCAATCGAACATTACCGCACCTCCCTTAATCTCCTTCCCCCTAATCATAAAGATAAGGGGATCTTCTTGGAAAATCTAGGGAATGCCTTGTTCCTCCGCTTCTCAAGATTGGGAGATTTGTGCGACCTTGAGGAGGCTATACAGAAGCATTTTTTCGCCTTGGAGATTCACTCCCTGGATTTACGGCGGCGCGTTAACACACTTAAAGCACTCGGCGCCTGCCTCGAAGCCCGCTTCGAGCAACTCCGTGATCCCGAAGACCTTCGTACTGCCATTGACCTTTACAATGAAGCCCTTACCGAGACCTCGCAAGATCATCCCCACCGTACAGCCATCCTCAAAAGGAGTGCGAGCAGTCTGGAGACACGTTGTAGATTATACGGAGGAATTGTCGACTTGGACAGGTCGATCTCCTATTGCCGTGAGGCGCTCGAGCTGCTACCTCCTCATCACCCAGATCAAGCAACATCATACCAGGTGCTCGCATCCTCCCTCTTACTACGCTTCGAGGAGACTGGGAACGAATTTGACCTTGACGAAGCCTATCTCTATTGCAGCACCTCCATGAACATGGACCATGCATCAGACTCGTTGCGAGCAACGTGCAATCTATTGCTCGCCCGTATCTTGAGGGCACGTGTCCTTCCCTGGGAAGTCAAGGATGTCGAGTCAATATTCCAACATCTCCGCTCCGCCAAGGACCTTTGCACTTTGAGCCACCCGCTGATTTCAGACATCTACGCGGAGCTGGCATCGACGTACTACCTTCGCTCTCTCGTCGAACAAAGACCCTCTGATCTCCATGAGGCTTTCGGGCATCATGAACTTAGTATGAGCGTTGCCGGTGGCTCTTCGTGGCCTGCACTCCGTGCATCGCTCCAATGGGTTAGAGATGCAGAGACATATGGTCATCGTTCAGGCGTCGACGTCTACCGCAATGCACTCCGTTTAGTCAATCTCCATGTCTCAGCAATGCGCTCTCCTGAGCTCCGGCAATGTATAGCCAGGAGATATGGTGCCAACCTGGCCTACGATGGTGCTTCTTTTGCGCTGCGTTTCCAGGAGCCAGTAGAGGCAATCGAAGCGTTCGAAGGGGGTAGATCAGTCCTGTGGTCCCAGCTAGTGCGGGCCAAAACGTGCTTGGACGAGCTGCGGCTCACGGGAGAGCAGGGAGTATCGCTGGCGGACGGCTTCGAGCGCCTTTCCTTCCAGCTTGAACATGCCTCTAGGGCTTCGAAATCTTCCAAGAGCGTCAAACCCTTGCTGAAAGAAAAGGAGGCGATTGTGGAACAGATCCGGCGCGTAGAGGGCTTCAAATACTTTCTCAAACTCACGCCCTTCTCCGAGTTGGAGAAGGCAACATCAGATGGTCCAGTCATCATCCTCAATGCTAGTCCGCAGACGTGCGATGCTCTCATACTGCTACACAATACACCACCCGCCCACGTTCCCCTTTCACATATCACGCTCAGGGACGTGTCGCGGATGGCGACACGTTTTCAAGAGTTCGCTGGGAAACCCATGACCGGTGACGGCGACGACGAAGCACTGGAATATCTGTTGTCGGACCTTTGGGATCTCGTTGTCTCACCGATCGTCCAACGTTTATTACCCCATGTCCCAAAAGGTTCCCGCCTGTGGTGGTGCCCCGCCGGCGCGTTCGCATCAATACCTCTGCATGCTGCAGGACCATATAGGCAAGGCGAGTCAAGCTTATCACAAGTATACATTTCCTCCTACACGCCTACGCTCCAGGCCCTGATACGCGCCAGAGCTGGAGCAGCTCACGAAGCCCCACGGTCCCGTCGCGCAAGCATGGTCCCGGGCTTTCTCAAGAGCAGAAAATCGAAGCTATCCATTACCAGCCAGATCATCCCCAACATCGTCGCGATCGGCGATACGGCGTCCGACGAGACCTCTCATGCGCTAGATCGGTTACGGAACCGCATTCCGCCTAGCGTGTCGTTCAGGCGCATGGAGGGCGAGGAAGTAACCTCTGAAGCCGTCCTCGCCGCCTTTCGAGAGCCGGTATGGCTTCATCTCGCTTGTCCTGCTTCGTTGAACCCCGCCCTGCCCTGCTATTCGGGATTCGCGACGAGAGACGGCATGCTGTCGCTTTGTGATATCTCCACAGCACGCCCCCAGGCCGAGTTTGCGTTCTTATCTGGACAGTGTGACAGAGGGGACGATACTGGGCTGGAGGAGCTTATGCATCTAGCTGCTTCGTTGCAGTATTCGGGCGTACGGAGTGTCATCGGAACACTGTGGTCAGTTGATGACGAGGTCATGCAGCGGGTGGCTGCTGCATTCTATGAGGAGATCATTCTAAAGGCAGGAGGGTCGATGCAGTATACAAACACTGCCCGATCGCTCAATGAAGCGCTGAAAGGGATCGGCAAGGGGTTGCCGCTGGCACAGAAAATTGCGTTTGTACACGTAGGGGCTTGAGTTTACCCACGAAATAGAATGTGAGAGTGTCATTGTCCTTACCTACTGGATATGTAGCCCTAATGTAAAACTTACTCGGTTAGAATAACCAATGATACATTCCCTTGCAGTGGGACGTAGAATACAAGTCATTGATTAATCCTCGATCTCCAAGTCACCATAGGGTTTGCCTCTGAAATATGATTCCTCGTAGTGATGGACCCGTACGAAACCATCTTCGCTTCCAGAAGCATAACAAGTTCCGGCAGGGTGAACTGCGATACTAAACATACGATCAGTAAACCATTTGCGTGTTCAAGAAGCGACTGACGTGTTCACGGGCCCGAAATGGCCCTTCACTCGCCCAACCTCCTCCTCGAATACCGTGTGCCAGAAGCGGGTTTCGAATTTCCCCTGCCGCAAAGACGTCGTGGTGACCTGCATTGCCTCTTGCCCTCCACCGAGAAGAACCTGTATTGCTTTGAGTTTGAAAACGGGAGGCATCAAAAGGTAGTTCGTGCTCACATAGGGCTTGTTTGGTGCAAGCGCCGCGCTATTGAGTGGTGTCTCTGTAGGATATGTCTTGAGCACCCGTAGGGTTTTGGTATCGTGTAGCTTGAAGGGTAGAAGGCATGAGTGACTTCGAGAGATGGGTAAAGGAATGGAAGGCTGACCCGTGCAGTCTTATCCTTGCTACTTGTCACGAAATAAGTCCGATCTGGTGAAAGCTGAAGATCGGTCACGCTATCCATATGCGCACGTTCGTTGTTTAAAACTTCCGACCCAGAGACGACGTCGAAAAGAGCGACCTTGCCAGATTCATGTCCGGTGAGGATGATATTGGGCGTGTAGGTAAACGCGCACACTGTGGCTTTAGAGCCAATAGGATTGAACATGTGTTCCGGTTCGAGCGATTCTGCAAAAGGGGAATGGAAAACGTGAGCGATATGTTGCAACATCGTGTCACAAAAAAGAGACAAACGGTCCGTTCCATCGCCGTCGCGGTTTAATTTGAAAACGCGGATGGCGCACTGGTGGCCCATACGTTGTTCGGTGATACAAACGACCCTCTCATCATCCTCGCTGAATGCGACACGTTTCACCGCGGTCGGGAACTCCCAAACGTACAGACATTTCCCGCTTGAGACGTTCCAAAGGCGTAGCTCGTTATCAGCTGAACCGGAAACCAGAAATCTAGATTGCGCTGTCCAAAGTGAGCCTTCGACCAACGGGAGGCATAAGCGAGTTCAGACTTACAATCGACGTCGATCGTCCACACTGTCCCGTTGTGACCATCATATGTCCCAAGCCGTTCACCGTTATGGGAGAACCAGACGTTGATGATGTGGTCTTTTGAACATGAAAAAAGGAGATCGCCCTCGGCGTTGAATTTTATCTGTGTCAGAGAGCGTTCGTGGCCTGATTCGTATTGAGTTCACTAGCGAGGAAGTCACGCGAAGTAGCGCTTGCCTTGCAACAGAATTGGCCGCTGGCCAAGGTCATACAAAGTGAACAAGAGACGAGCGTTGCAAAAGATTCAGAGTCCTCACCATTGTAATCTACAAGGGCTTGGGGAGATGGAGATGAGTCTGGACCTCGAAGTCGATGCTGGCGGTCAAGTCAAAATTTCAAGTTGTCTGTCTTTCCTTATCTGGTAGTCAACGGAAGCGTCGAACTTCCCTTTTTTTTTGGACAAGTGCATAGCAGCTGACTAATCTAGCCCTACGCAAAACACTACTAATACCTCAGGCCTCAGGCCTCAGGCGGGACGATTACACTAGGCTGATCCAGCACAACGCACGCATGCGCCCCCGAGGATGACGTACACATCAATCCTACACACGATGCGACGTACAAACAGGACTCTAATGCTTTTGCGATGCCTCTCTATAGCATCGTTAGCTACTTCTCAATGCATCAACGACCGCTCCCTGTTCCCACCTCCCGCTCTCTCGTGCAAGAGCACCACACAGAGCGTAGTGACGAGGTACACCGCCACGCTCGCATACGCCGGAAATATTGATAAACGAGAGCGTACTGCCCAAGAGGTGCGTGAAAATGTCGAATCATGATTCACCGTAGCGCTCAAACTGATCCCCACCGCACTGACGCGAACCAATAATGGAATTTTGACGAGCACAAAGGCCATGCAAAAGAATGCTGTCATCAGGGTCGTTCCGGCCAATGAACGTTGTCGTCCGAGCGCCCCTTCGACCATGTACGCCCCGAGCCATGTTCGTGTATCGATCAAATGTGCCCTCAGGCCGAAAAGGAGACGACTCACAAGCGCACCCAGACATCCACCCAACGTGAAAATGACCACGTCCCATAGATTGTCTTCGAGCGATTTCGGGGTCGA
>QGOI01001928.1:0-39588 GCA_003313885.1 Boletus sp. MG55 | reverse complement strand
AGGAGACAGAGCCAGCATCCGAATGCACATCGGAGACCGAGCTCTGTCCGGACACAGATTGTGAACGTTGCTGATTTTGTGAGGGGTGAACCGTACGGGAGCGGGATGCACGCGAGATGGACTGTAGCTCATTCGTGAGAGCCTCAACATCCATGTCCTCGAGGACCTGGGAAGCAAGAGTGGGAATGAGGGCCATTACTGTAAAGCAAACATCATCGTGAGTTGATTGGAAGCGGCGTCGAAGGCTGTTGCCCGCGAACAAACGTGATGGTGATCAGATGGCGAAGACGCAAGAGAACGAACAAGACACACTTGTCTCTGGCGAGTTTGTTTCTGAGCATCTTGTCCTTCATCTCCTCCAGCCTCTCGCTGACATAGGCACTAACGACGTAGGAACCACATAAAAATGTGGTGGACTGGATGAAGCCCCGACGGCGTTCGCGCACGTATCGCTGTATCGCGCCCAACATTGAGCACGTATTGGACAACTTATTTCTGTCTCATGCATGTTGCGGAGGTATGGGATCACGTAAGCAACTCAACTGGATCACATAATCACGCTTTGGACGGTTGGACCACTCAACTTGGAGTCACTGCGGAAACGAGAAAATAGCCGGACGCAAACTGTACTAGGGTAATTCGTCTAACTGGATACTGAATGTATCAATGAGCGTAACTATGTATATGTAAACTGGAAGTCGAGAGAACATGGAGAAAATTCGTGTACAAACAACCCTAATCAGAACGTATCCATACACCACGCGTTTTGCACAATTTAAGTTGGGTGAAAATGATGTCCGAAACATGAAGACTGCACTTGTAATATAAGTTGATGTTTGCGGAATGGGAACACTTGAAATTTTCTCGATCAAAAATTTGTAGGCTAGAACTTGAAGTATGGGTGAACGTGTTGGCTTGTCCTAAATGTTATCTAAATAAGAAATTTGGTACAATTCCGTGCGTAAACTTCAAATAGAGTAATCGATTTTGGATTTTATTTGAAGTTTACGCATGGAATTGTACCAAATTTCTTATTTAGACTAATGTTTAGGACAAGCCAACACGTTCACCCATACTTCAAGTTCTAGCCAACAAATTTTTGATCGAGAAAATTTCAAGTGTTCCCGTTCCGCAAACATCAACTTATATTACAAGTGGAGTCTTCACGTTTTGGACATCATTTTCACCCAACTTAAATTGTGCAAAACGCGTGGTGATACTCTAGACCACCTTCGTAGCTCACTTGAAACTGTACTATTCCCGTTATCACTCCTATCCGTATGCATTCCAGACTCGAGCTTCCTATCGACTGCAAACACCCAATTAGAGCTACTTCTATCAATCGCTATTGTATGGTCTGACTGAATCAAGACTGAATCGTCAGCTTTGCAGATCACTCCTCGGAACCGCTGCTCACCGGTTTTTGTCGCCACATGCTCGTGGATGGTACACAGTCCGCAGTTTTAAGGCGTCGGGAAAGAGCGCCTCGTGGCCCGGGTGCGCAAAGTATTCCATATCAATTTCCTTCTCGCCATGTTCTTCATGAGGGCGACTCGCATTTTTGGCCGTGTCTTTGGCCCTCATCCTTACTCGGCTGCGCGTAGATTGCCTCACAGGCATCCGTATGGAAGGAGACTATTCTCAAGCACTATTCCGCTATTGGACGTGGAATCCCATCAGCACAGTGTGCGTAAACGTGATGAAGCGTCGACATCGTTCAATCTACCGCCATCCAAGTTGCTATCGAAGTGCCATATTTTGGTATTTGGACGAACGGACAAGGTCGACAACGTGGCTAATAAACTCTCGCAGCGCACGTTGGCAGGTTCTATACCGACTCACGTTGAAGGCTGGTTCAAACTGGCAGACATCCAGCGACTCGTAACCCGTACGTGTACACCCTTTATAATATCGGCTTCACCGCTGACACTGACAAACTGGACAAATACGAATGCTCCCTGCGATCACTGACGTTCGTTCTGTTGTTCGCACTATGAAAACCTTTCCACTTTCTATCGTTGTCGGGCGTCCGCTGTCACAAACAAACTTGCGGAATGGTCTGCGGGTCCTGTAGGGCGTGCTGTGGCAAGGTCGAGCCCCAAACACCAAGAGTAGCAAACAGGGAGCGAAAGAAGGCCCAAAGAAGTCGTGCGAGGGGGTGCATGCTCTATAGCTGCTTGATGCGTCGCCCATCAGACTGCGATGTTCACTAACTGCATACAGATTCAGGAATGTCACAACGGTTCCAGAGCGAAGCGGAGAATATGCGTGTCGCTTCCTTTGTCTTATTCTTGTTCTTTGGTATCACTTGATGCTAACACCGAGACCCAAACCCAGAAAAATAAACTAGTATGACTGTCGTATGCGATCATATCCACGTTGCCATCTGTGGCGAATACCTTTGAAGTGAACTGGTATGGATGCAGGCAGTGGGTTATTCGCTAATCGTCGTTCCCTCACTTTCTGGAAATCGTATGCGCCGCCACTGGTCTTCTCCGCGACGCCACGACTGTGACCACTACGCGTAGGAATGCCCAGTTGGAGAACAACATTCAATCTCGTGGCAGTTGAGGAAGGATCTGTCTTCATGCGTACATTTTGGAGCAGACTTTGTCTTGCTGGGAAGTAAGATGATACCACACTCATCCATACTATCCCCAGCCAGAGTTTCGTTCTCTGTATTACGAACAATTGCAAGTCAATGTGGAGCCTGCTCTCCTATTTTGATTGTTGCCGAAACGTCGCAACTTTTTTCTCGGTTCATTGTGATCCCGCGTCCAAAGCTAACCTTGTCAACAGCACGACGAATGAGCGAGCAACGATTCGAGTACATAAACCCATCGGTTGATGCTGCGCGTGATGGGAACAGGGCAACCCTTGACCATTTGAATGTCCAAAATATCAGTGCCTCGGCGACCCTGTGGGTGTGATGCTCTCCGGTGTTCGTGATGCATGCAGCCTTTCGTCGTATCCCATACACCCTAAGACGAGCAGACCTTGCGAAATGTAAGAAACGTGCTGGTTTCCATAATTCGGTCCCGAAAACATTCGCAGCAGAGAACTAAATTGCACTCCGGGGGCAGAGGAGAATCAGACAATTTCGACATTTCGTACACAGAGCTCGTGAAACAAGGTGAATGCATAGGTAAAGTAAGTCACTGTTCAAACTACCACCACCAGCATTGAATCGGTCAACTTCGGCACTCCCGGTTTCCATCGGACCACCTCCCTCAAACCATCCGCCCATCGTCTCCCAATGCTTCAGGTTGAATCACCTCTGATTCGTCCACAGGCCCATCCACGATCTGATTCTGTGCCGGGGTAATATCTGTGAATAACACGGGAGACACAACACTGGCAATGGGTTGCGACACCACCCCGAACCCAGTGTCAATTCCCTGACAGCGGCCACGGAGGTCGTTGTCGTACAACTCCCGGATGCTGATGATGAATCGAGGCACCATGGGGCAGATGGATACATAAGAAAACAAGGATAGGATGATCACTGAAATGTTGTTTAATGTAAACCCACTGTCGAATATATCAAAAAAGCTGAAAAACATGTTCCTAGAAATTCAGAACATCCAAGTGGTTAGTATTGTGACAGTGCAGGTAAGATGGGTGGAGAAGGTGATAGTGACAAACAAAAAGATGAGAAAAGAAAAGAAACACATACACAAGGAAGTAAACAATCCCATCCTTCATGAGTTGTTGCATGTACCGATTAGGCTGCCATTGTTGGGTTGCTCTGTACATTTCAGCTGAGTGCTTCAAGGTTTGGATGATGGCAAGAACCACAAGTGTGACACCAAGCACAAATTGTGGAATCCAAAAATAAATACCAAACAAGGAAGGGCGATTGTGATCAGAATTACAAAAGGAGAAATTGGAAACTTGGACAACTGTGACTAGAGAAAAGGGTGGAGGTGGTGGATGCCCATTTACATGTAAGATTGTAATGATGCATTCAGTGTAGCCCAAGACATACCTGATAAGTGGTTGTTGGAAGTGTAGTAGATACCTGTCAAAACCAACATGGAAAACACTTGTGATATCCAAATAAACAGGAGAAAACAAAGAATTCTTTTGGATTGACTCCACATTGCATAGATACGCAGGATCATAACCACTATAATTGAAATCATAATTGAATGTAAATACAGCAGGAAAAGCAATATATAGTAACTTACAGTCAGCAGCAGCAAAGAATACTGGATAGATCCAATTCCCTATCAAAGTGATCACAATACCTGTGGAACATCCATGGCATTGTGTCTCACACTGATATATTGGAGGGTAGCAAGTTGATATGCTTACACCTATGGAACTACTGTCAATACAACTTTGAGTCAGCTGAATCTAGATGCATACATCTATCAAAAGACAATTATTGATATAGATAAGGTGGAAAGCAGAAACACTAACTGTTATAGGACCAGGCACAAAGCTACTGTTCACTATAGATATATGTATATGTATACATATCAGGTCAGTATATTAATATTCAATGCAACTTTAAACATACAAAGGCACTCAATACTTGACCATGGATTCATTATTAGCATGAAATTTGATTTGCATTATAGCAGTCATCAACTTACATAATCAAACAGAGTCCAAGATAGCGAATCTATAGAACTGTTAATCTGGAGTACATGAATGCAGTATCCCCTAATTTCTGATACATACCAGGACAAATCCTGTAGAAACACAGGTCCAGGATCTACACTGTGGGACTATCAGTGGGTTAGTAACTGCTTGACAATTGCTTGCTTACCCAAACATAGTCCACCTTTAAATATTGTCAGCCAATGAATAACATATAGGGAGCAGAATAACATACCTCTCTTGAGAAGGTGAGAACTGTGATGTAATGGTGGGATGATCATGGTCATTTTGATTTGAGAGGGATGATTTGCACAAAAGCATCACTCACAGTAATCATATACAACAGCAGTAACAATGACCACTGGAATGGTCTGTAAGATTAATCATTGGACAAAGGTATGAATAATCTTACTAGATACATAGTTATTTATCTTCAGAGATTGCAAAGCAGACTGTAAGTCACTGGAGGACATGATGGCAGTTCGAGAACAATCAAGGATCTGAGTCGGGAGTCGAGTGTCAGTCCTTTAACACAAATCTAAATCAAACTTATTCAGAAGAAGTGAACTCAAGTGAACCTACAGTTTTCATGAGCCACTTAATTTCCGCTAATTAATCTTAGAGTAGGTTCCAAGCACAATAAGATTTAATAACTTCCCTATGATTTTGGTTAAATTACTGATCTGACCCAGTTCATCTGGCCATGAGCCTATCAGCTTCTCGAACAAACCGTGATCATCTTTGCTAGTAACGGCACCGGCGCAATCGCAGTAGCAGAAGAGACCCGCCATCACGCGTGCACATGTCAAAGATGGCACCTTCGAGATCACGAACATACTGACCGCCGAAATGCCTGCCGACGGACTTAGGAAACCACTCGCTCGCGCCGGACACCAGAAACTGATCAAAAACCGTCAATGATTTTGGATAAACCCCAAGAGAAGGGCCACATTCGTGGACAAGGCTACCTTCGCGTGCAGGCTTCATCATCATCATACCAGCTCACGACGGCCTTCCAGACTGGACCAAATCTGTTGAGATATCGTACATCAGTGACTAGTACACACAGGAAGCCAATGTCAAAAATTTACCCAGACCAGACCATAGTGCCCAAGTCTTGTCTCCGGTGTGATACTGGATGAACTTGATCCAGCGGGATGTACTTTGCTTTGAAATTTGATCCAGATCTAGTTCGTGTTTGCTGCAGTTGTTTTGTTCCATCCGGCTCGCTGGCATTGCATGATGCGATTGGCAGATAAGGTTGAGGAGTCAGATTAGATCAGTTGGATCCCCGCCCATTTATCTGATCCCTTGAACGTGCTTCTAAAAACAGCGTCTTTGTTGATATGATCTAAACCTTGTGTCAGATTGGCGCTCCTCCCACGCTGGTAGACTGAGATACTTACAAGTGGAATCAACCGACCTTGCCACTCTTCCAACGAACCAAGTGACATGCAAGTTACCTATCATCCAGACAAGACAACCATGCGGATACCATTATACTCCACTTGCGTGCTAGCATGCCGTCATTGTGCAATCGAGAAGTCGGCGTCGTTGGAAATATCAATCCCGCTATAGGCACCTGTTCAAAGTTTGCACCGTAATCCAACGAATTTCACTTCCTTGGCATGAGCCGCTCATATTCATCTCATCACAGACCGTGATCGGACTGATCAAAGCCAAGGACCGTGCACTGCACTGTTGCGTCTGGGGATCCGGGAATCCGTTCTCTATCACCGTTTGTTCATGAGTTTCGAGTTGGGCGTCGCAGGTCATAATGAGAGAGCACCTGCATCGATTATTTGAACATCAGCCTCATCAGCACAAAGTACCTGGAATTACTCAGGTTAGCTGTGAAGATAACAGAATGAATACAGGAATACTCGCTTCATGCATGCTTCTCCATGCTGTCGTTGATGACGCGTTGACGCTCGTAGGTTCAAATTGCGCCCGGATCAAGAGCTTGATACAGCTTTTCATGGTCCCTTATCTCCGAGTGTAACGGGATGTGACGCCAAATGTCCTGTGCTGTATACACGACAGTTGATTTTGTTCAACCCATGGCTGACATATCATGGGCCCTCGCTATGCTCGTGCCCTGTCGAACGGTACACGTTACAGCCACCGCCTACACTCTCTTGCGCATTTGTCTGCTGTATCCCTGTACGTCCCCTCCACGTCGGCTTCGCAAACACTAGCCGCCGATGTCGACAATATCGGTGCCAGCGATGGGGAGCATGTATTTGTTACTAGGTTGAGCGTGACCATGAGGTGAGTTTTGTGTGGACGCACCTACACGCCATCGATCTTAAGGATCCCAGCATCATCCGTAGTGTATTTCCGCAGTGGCACCACTCTCACGTACTACTATAGATTTCCTCGGTGCGCGCGCAGCGATGAGTGAACTTCCTGATGATCACCGGTGGGCTTGTCAGGACTCATGTGAATGCTGCGAAAAAAACCCCATCGTCAACGTCCATATGACCCGCAATTGAGCATAGTATTTGCACGTATTGCATCGGATCAACTGGATCAACGTCTTCCAACTTCGGTACTACCTGTGCAGAAACACAACGACCATGCGGGTAGCCTGATCGAAATGCTGGCATTGCTTGAGCTTTGCTGATCCTGATCCTGTGTGAGTCTAAGAGTGTAAGTTAAAGGAGTGTATGCCCACCGTTACGTGGATCCTCCCAGCCAAACGTTGAGACGCATTGTTCACTTGTTGTCTCTGATAGGAAATGAACTGTCACGACGTGATCAAGCATCATCAGCAAAAGACATACAGGGCCTGCATTGTCGGCATCTTGATTGGAATAGCTAGGGGTGCAGCCTTGGCAGGCGATTTGGGCTGAAATGTCTGATCGGTCACCGCGTACAAACTCAAATGGTCAGAATAATAACGATGCTCACAAAGAAAGAAAACCAAAAATAACCCATTGGTTTTGTAAGGATATCTAAGATAATACATACTAATGTTAAACAGACACCGCACGCGATCATCTACTAAGGAAGACCACTGACTCGAACACGTTGGCCTATGCGAGGGCAGGTCCTTCCACTTCTTGATCCTCTCGAGCGAAGCTCATTGGTTGGCCCGGGACATCTGACAACTGTGGTACGGCATGTGATGAGCCGAACAACAGTACCTCATCCTCACGAGGGAGGATAGAATATGGATGGATACTCCAGCGGAGTCAACACGGAAGCAAGAGGAGAATGTAGTGGTTACGAACCTCGTCACAGTTGAATCGGGTGTGTTCGACGGCAACTCGACCTATTCCGTCGTGAGAACTAGCTTCGACGAGAAACGAACGAACGCATACCTGGAGCAGATCAAAATCGACATCTTCAATTTCGACCTTGCATTCAGACGAGTTGAATTTCTCCACGACGAAGGATGCTGGTTTTGTTGTCCTCGCTCGAGAGTTGATCCCCAGCGTAGTGTGTCAAAATTGAAAACAATGTTGGATTCATCTGACATACCAACAGCACGAATACACATATGCTTACTTGGAAGGAACCATATGGCAAGTCAGGATGGATATTGCCGAGGTAACGAATGGTGATTTTCTCATCATTGTGTCCAGTCGTGAGCTAGTTCACATCCAGAGAGACGGCAATTGACTCTATGGATTTGCTGTCCTCGTCGACTCCTCGATGACAGGACCGTGACCAATTTGAGTGAGTGTCGATGTGTCGAGGAACGAGATGGACTGCCAGCCCGCAACTTAGCTGATGATGAATTTCCCATTGCCAGCAGCGAGGCAGCGAGAGGACCCGCCAATGAGAACCTGCGACTCGGTGAGCTGGGACCCGGTGAACACATCAAAAGTCTTGATTTTTCTGTTCCGAGATGCTGCAAAATTTGCCGCCCGTCCGAGTCGCTAGTCTGGTGACCAGACCATATCTATGAGGCAAGCCGTCGATAGACGGTCTGGTAAAATCCGTGAAATTTTGGGAGGTTGAGCGGATTCCCACAGTCATGTGAACAGAGAAGCCTTTTTTAGACTTGTCTGAGATCACGTGCAGGAAGATAAGTGTCAGGATGAGGGATAAGTACTTGTTAAGTTGCTGCATCGCAGCACGCCAACCAATTACCACCATCTGTCAACGCTCTCGCTTTCAGCCTCGCTCGCTGCAACTTATAGGCGCACTATGGCATCTACTGGTGGACTCAGACAAGCTGCAAATCAGGCCACAACATCTGGTGCATCGGAACGTCTATCACCGGATGAGCGCATTCAACGTGTGCTAGAAATTCTATGCAGTGGTTGAATCTCTGTTCTCGACTTCGTGATCAGGATTTTTGATCCTCACGAGTCCACCTATGCGGTACAGCGCAACCACCTATATACCCTTCCAAGAGGTGAAACGACAGGAAAGCTCGCAAAGTTTCTAGATCTTCTTTACGAGGACAAACGCCATGCGGTTGACCTCATGATGAAGAAGGTTTACCAGGAGATGGACGCAGTGAAGGTAGCATTGCGACAACTAATTGGTTCGGTCACTCCGGACTTGCTAAGGAACTGGGACTTGAACTCATTGATGGACCGTGTCGTTAAGGACTGTTCCCCTTCCCCTTGGGAGAAGGACACGAAAATTTCCAAGACGGCCATAAGCAGGGCGAAAGGCAGGTTTGCCGTGATGCGAGAGACCAGCAGTATATATATTGTGTGCTTCATCAATGTGAACACGACGAATCTGGCTTGTAAACGAGCAATCCCGTCGGATGAGCCGGGCTAAACGAGGAAGATGGCCATTGAACATGCTCAGCTGTTCTGGCGATACAATAAGATGTCGGTAATGACCGGACTTGATAGACTTGTGGAATAGAGAGCCTACTATTACTTCAGCGGAACACGAAATGCGTCAAGACTCACATTCCATAGGTTTGGGTCATTTGGAGTGTCTTCGTTTATTGCAATCGTGCTGATACCATACTTCTGACATTCCGAAACCTACAAATCTAGTTACATAATTAACCTGCATATGCACAAGGGTATAAAACAGGGCTATGTATTCGCCTGCGTCATCTGAAGCCGTTTAAGCGGAGAGATCGTCAGGGAGATTGTGTTTGGACGGAGCAGCAGCGGAATTAAGGGACAGAGCGTCTTTCCACATCCTGTCCCTGCGGTGATGATGGTATCACGTCCGTTGAGGATCGAAATTGAAGCCTGAAGTTGAAAGACTCTTGGAATGATTTTCATCGAGGCGAGAACATAAACGATTAAGCACGCACGCAGTGCATCTATCCTATCCGGGTCTTCGAGTGTTGAGATATATTCTACAGGGAGCCTTTCCTGAAGGGCTTGACTAGCGACGTCTTCGAGAGCGTCAATGATAAATTAAGGAACGTGTTGATAAGAAATGACAGCCCCATGTCGAAGGTCGAGACCGTCGATCACCGTGACATCTTTGTATTTATTTCAATTTATTTTCAGATCAGTTTTCAAAATAATTTACAGACATGAAATTCGCATTCTTTCATTGGCTATAGCTCACATGACTGTGGGAATCCGCTCAACCTCCCAAAATTTCACGGATTTTACCAGACCGTCTATCGACGGCTTGCCTCATAGATACGGTCTGGTCACCAGACTACCGAGTCGCGTGACCAAGCTGGGATGGCGTTGGCCCGCCGTTGGGTGAAATGTACGTTGTTGGTTGTTGAGTCTTGACTCGGACTCGGACGCGGAGTCGGGCCACGACAGCAGCTCGGAATTTGATTTCATGACATCACAAGCCTGGTCGAGTCGGGTGAAATGTCGACAGCCAACACTGTTTCTGCGTCCTCCACGTTGACGAATTTTTCCTGGATCTCTGCGTCCGAAACGCTTGTCCCCTCAGTGCGCTCACAGACAATCTATTTCTGAGCCATCGACACAGAAATGGCGGTACACGCTCAGTGGCCAGTGGCAATCGAACTTGTCAACGAACCTGATTGTAGGCGGGAGCGCAACTTGAATATTGACCTGTCTTTCGTTAGGTAAGTGCTGCTCCTGGACCTGCCGTACACATATGGTATCCCGTAGATCCCGGCCCGGACCTGCCCAAGCCCTGAAAGAACCACCATCTGGAACCTCGCGCGACGTATCTGGCCCACAACCCTCGATACCTGGACACAACCAACCCTCGGAGTCATCCTCGGCAGCGGCTGCCTCACCCCCCCCCCCCAATCCGATAACCACGGAACAAAAGCCGTTAAAAACGCACACGCCCGCCTCCGGCGCATCATAATATCCGAATCAGCCCACCTCATATGGGCCCTCCGATGTGAACGAGTGATATCCGAACGCAACCACACACAACGAGAGATCGGAACCAGATGGCTCAACAAAATCAACACACGCTTAAACATCGACCGCCGTCGAGCCAAAACACCCAACCGACCGCGTCTCCCTAAACTAATACAACGGACATGGCAACCACTGCTAACCAACACAACACAGCTACCACCAGACTGGGCCACAAATCCTGAGGTTTTAGTGGGTATAACGCTGCCCAGGCCCTCCGACCCTACCGAGGCAACCTGACAGCTCACGGAGCCCCACACCCCCTATGCAACTGCAGGGCGTGCGTAAGCGCATTTTTCCTCGGAAGGCAGTCGCTGCATAATAATACCACTTGTCCAAAAAAAAAATAGATCCCGGCCCGGTCGCAGCCCCATCCCTCATACCTTGCGAGTCAACCGCGACTCGGATACTGAATACAAGTAGGTGCAGAAAACTATCAAGTGATCCTATGCTACCAATTGCAACGTGCGCTACGTACAGCCAGATGAGCCAGCCTATCCTCTATAGAAAATGCGCACCAATCTTGAGCAACGTCTTGATTGGACGCAAAGACCTGTCCCTCCTGCATTTGGGTGTGGTAGGGGTCGATGCTGAGCCGGTAACATCCGTAGCCTAGGAGGCAGCCTCCCTCCACTACAGACAAGGTAAGATGTGCATTTTTTATCAGAAACAGGAAACAGCATACTATCTCGGTAGTGTCTTGCAAGTACAGAGCTTCAAGTGGTGACGCACAGAAATTCTGAATTGAACTTTGATGAGAACGGTTTAGGGCAATAAACCGGCCGGCCATAATGGATCTTCGACGCGCAAAAGGCGCGCAAGCTGTTGATCTGCGGTTGTTATTGGAATTTCCGTCGCACACCATGCACCAGCGAATCATGCTCTGGTGGATTAGACCGAATTTTTGAGTTGACGCCATGTGATGGGCTCGCACCGTACAGAGAAAACGAACATATATGGAGATGACCCATACACCCCTGACTCGGAGGAAAACTTAGAAATCGTATACAATTACATTGCACGATGCAGCGTCCGACAAATTAGGTAGACGAATTGCAAGTCTCGCTACCAAATAATATTACAACATGAAAAACGGGCCTCGAAGAAAATGAACGAATCATGATAATACTGTACGGAACAGGCAGCATACCCACAACACAAGAGGGAAGATGATCCCCTACTCATCACCGGCGACGTGATAATAACTAGGCGGCGGAAGGGATTCATACCCATCCACCATAGGTTGCCGCTCCCCAGCCATCATCCTCTCGATTACACGCGCGATGGCCCCAGCTGGTACATTATTGGCGTACAGGTTATTCACGAAATCAGCCTGGTCGACCGTCAGCGTTGGATGTACCTGCTGTATCCGAGGGCGAGATATTTCAGAAGAGCCGGGGGAGTATGCACCGGATGAACCAGCCCGGGAACTTGGGGATGTGACATTGGCACTCGCGCTCGGGTCCGTGACGCCCAATTGCGACTTGTCATGACGAGAAGAACGCGAGCTCGTCGAGTGTGGCGGGAGCTGTGGACTGGCAGAGCCAGTCGCGAGGCTCTCGGTTGCCGGAGATTCTGAGACATCTGAATACCGCCCTGGCCCACGCTGGTAGAGTGATTCTACCGAGAAGGGCTCTATCTTTGGTTCGATATCCGTTACGCCCGACACTTCGCGACGGCGCCTCCGACAGAGGTAGAAAATTGCAAGGGCAAGCACAACAAGGACTGCTAAGCCGCCTACGACGCCCCCCACGACGGCGCCAACATGTGTACTATATCAAGAATCAATACTATAGTGGGCAAAGCCGGAAACTGCTTGCCTTGAGTTGGAAGGAAGTGGTACAGTCGATATCGTGGGACTTGACATTGATGAAGCCGCAGTCAACGATGCCATAGAAGCAGTTGTCGTAGGCGAAACGACCGTTTGGTTGATCGCCGCATAATCAAACATCATCCCGCTGAATATGTTGTCCCAATTCTGTACAGTCATGGTGGCCGTATGATTGCCGGTTGTTATGCCTTGAATGCTGAAAAGAGTGACGTTCGGAATGTAGAAATTTGGTCCGGAAGGAGCAGGCAAAACATTATACTGTGGCGCTCCTCCGTCAATCATGAGACTTGCATTGACACCCTGTGCACCAGCCTGAAGAACATATATGGTGATACCAGACCCTGCAAGATATCGTGAGCCTAGACGATTACTGCAAGAACTAGCACTTACCATTAAATGGGATCTGCACCTGGCAGTCGTCGGCGACAGTACATGCCGCATCTGCACGCCAAGATAAGTCCATGACTCCCAGTGGCCACAGGACACTCACAAGTGCTATGCGGCGCTCAGTTCGAGAAATGAGTCGGCAGGAGGCTTGAAACTTACTATGTGTAATTGAAACATTGAGATGCATCAACAGTCATCATGGTACCGTTGGTGAGGCTGATAGAAAGTGTTTCACCACCCGCCTGGAAGGGTCCCCATTTCGCACCTCCTGGGTTTTCTGAATAATGGAGAGACGTAAAGTTTTGATCGTCGATAAAGTAGTCTGCCCTTGCGAAATACCCAAGAGCTAACGTCGCTAGCAGTCTCTTCAGAAAACTAGACTGCATACTGCTCAGCCCCTGGTGAGGTATGAAGGAATGAAGCGGAGGGATCAAGAGCAAAACCCTCCGAGAGGAACGTCCAAACCAAATTCAGGGCTTGCTGGAGACTGTGTATATCCCCCATATGGAGCTTAGGCTGCACCGAGGCTGTGACGCATTACTCATTGTCCCTGGCATGTAACAAAGTACGTTCACTTGGTAACACTGCCGGAGGGCAATCGTCAGTGCTGGACGCAAATGGGATGTCAATATCTCGCTAGACATACAATACATTAAGGGGGAAAGATCGTACACGCTGAAAACACGTTGATGAATAGCGAAATGAAAGCCTTGGGCCTATCCGTTGTCGATACTCAGAGGGGATCTATTAAAAAGCATTTGAGAACCTGGATGGGCACACACCTGCGGTGACCTGCCAGGGAGATGGTGGCGTGCCACGGCATGCTTCAAGTGAGGATTTACGTCGAACGGCTTGGGTTGCCTATCAGATGCTGACGAAGGCTCAAGGTTTTTTCTCAAGATGTCCAAGTTGCCAAGACAGGTCTGCCATCAATGAGTCACTCTCCACCCTTTGTTCCCTCGCGTGGTGGTTGCGCTATCAAGTATCAACCTCCCAAATTAGTAATGCAACTCATCTTCGGACTTCGGATCTGAGAAACCATCCAATGGCCGCCGGGCCATCCACCTGCCTCATCACCGACCATAGTGTCGATGCTACAAAATTCACCGTTAGGTCATTCAGTGAAGTATTTTCGACGCGGCCGGCACAGTACTGTAATGAGCCATAGCAGCACAGCACCTGCACCACTTAGTAGTGGTGGACAATTTCAGTCGGAGATGCATATTTACTATTCTGGCATGCGCCATAGGCGATGCCGAAACCAACTCTGATGTACAGTACACTATCTCATAATGCATAACATGCTCATGCATAATATCTCGTAATGCATAGCAGGATGTTGGGACGAAATTGCCTCTACCACCAAAATACCAACATCATAATGCATAACACATCATAATGCATAACAAGGGAGGGTGACGAACGCTATGCATTATGAGATAGTGTACTGTACTTAGCATCATGATGGCCAATCCCATCCTGTTCCTGTAACTGTACCTGAAACCCCCAATTCGACAGCAAAGAGTGACTCTGCCAGTTAGAGGACCAATTGTCGTCAGGTAGAACAAAGGTAACGTACTTTCCTCAGGAACTCAGACATGATGTTAATGTGTTTACCGGACTACACGCCTCGACAATTCGGACCGCACAAACTCCACCTTCATGCTGAGAAAAGTGGAATCAGACTTTCGAGCCGACCAACTAGACCAGCTCGGCGAGTCGGCATGTGGTGCACGGCACGACGGAATTCAAAATCGCTCCAAGTCCGAGTATCCATGATCTGTGGTTGATCTGTGGCTATCTCCCAGATTAGCGCGCATATTACCAGTGATGGCCAACTGCGACGATCAGGCAGGACCTTGTTCTGTTTCTCCCTCCTCCCGTTTCGTGGAAAGTTGTCACTTGATTCAAAAGTACAGTGCCATCCTAGTTTTGTCGATCGGCATCCTCCCTGGCAAGCCGCTCTCGTGGATTCCCACCGAATCGAAGTTACTCCGGTGGCAGAACTTGTAAGAACAGAAGCTCGTTCTCGGGCCAGTTATTGAGTGATCCGTGATGAGAAGGGCACGCGGCTTGAGGGATCTCGGATGCGTCTGTTTTGACCCGTTGCGGCCGGACACGCGCCGACTACTGTTAAGCTCCACCGTGTTTGCTGCCTTTGCTGCTAGATATTTAATCATATCTTGCAAGCGAAGAGGAATTGGATTGGTAAGATACTTTCCATGATGCTTCAAATTTCAAGTTCTTAGATCTAGGTCCTGTCACAGCGGCTGCGGGCAAGGGTGGTTATGCATGAGGATCCCGTTGCCGAGTTCCTCTTGAAGCAACTCGGGTTAGCCTCTTTCCTATTCCGACTACAGTTATGGGCTCGTCCCAGCCGCGTAATCGATATGCATCAAGAACTTGATAGACCTGACGGTGGCGTGCTCTCGCCCGTTCTTTCTCCCTGTAAACCGCATTGTCTCCGCTTTTGGGCATCCTGATCAATGTAATTGATACTGCTTCGTTCGCGTATTCTATAATTTACGTAGATAGCCTTCGGCACTATCACGGCGAGGTACCAGTGGCAGTGCGATATGCCCCCAAAAAGGGGTCATAGTGTGGGGCTGCCGGATTTGCGATATAAGCCGAGCAAAGTGACTGACCCGCATCAGACAACCCTTTGCTTTCCCCACCAATGGCTGAGTCTACTGAACCAGTCCCAATTCACCCTGTTGCTCCCCGTCTTAAGAACGGCCCAAAGACACCTCATCTAGGCCCCGATATCGACGCATATAGAGCTGCCCATGCACTGACTATCGCTGAGGACTCCGACAAATGGTGGGCAAAGGTTTGTACCACTGATTATCTATCCACATCGGCCATCAATCTTGATTTTCCTAGGTCGCACAAGAAACCTTGCACTGGCACCGCCCCTTCCACAGTGTCAGGGCCGGAGGATTTGAAACAGGAGACATCATCTGGTTCCCAGAGGGGGCTTTGAATGCCTCCTACAATTGTGTCGATCGATGGGCACAAGAGTACCCTGATAGGGTATGTCGCCGCCCATAGTTCTACTTAATATCATGAACTTGAGATTGTCTGCTTCAGACCGCTATCATCTATGAGGCCGATGAGCCTGGGGAGGGTCGTCTCATCACGTATGCCGAACTCCTCCGCGAGGTTTGCTCGGTCGCAAACGTGCTCAAGCGTCTCGGCGTCAAGAAAGGAGATACCGTCTCCATATACCTCCCCATGACTTGGCAGGCCGTCGCCGCTTTCCTTGCCTGCGCACGCATTGGCGCCATACACTCTGTTGTCTTCGCTGGGTTTAGTTCGGAATCTCTTCGTGACCGCATACTTGACTGCAGGTCCCGCGTCCTCCTTACGAGCGACGAAGGTCGTCGAGGTGGGAAATCCATTGCCACCAAAGCGATAGTAGATGCTGCACTCAAGGAGTCCCCTTGTGTCGAACACGTTTTGGTACTCAAGCGTACTGGTACCCAGGTCCCTTGGACCCCAGGACGTGATTTGTGGTGGCACGAAGAAACCGCCAAAGTACCCAATTACTGTCCACCCGAAATTATGGCTGCAGAAGATCCGTTGTTCATTCTCTATGTGAGCACACGTGCACAGCCTCGTACTATCTATACTAAGCCTTTTCGTCACAGACCTCCGGTTCAACCGGAAAACCCAAGGGAGTCGTTCATACAACTGGCGGATACTTGCTTGGTGCCGCTTTAACCGTCAAATACGTCTTCGATCTTCACCCAGATGACAAGTTTGCTTGCATGGCTGATATTGGTTGGATTACGGGTCATACTTATATTGTCTACGGACCTCTCGCCAACGGTGTCACGACCACCGTGTTCGAGTCCACGCCCGTATATCCCACACCATCTCGTTACTGGGAGACCGTGCAGAAGCACAAACTTACACAATTCTACTCCGCTCCCACAGCCATCCGTCTTCTTCGTCGACTTGGCGCACATCACGTCGAGGGCCACGATCTCAGCAGCCTTCGTGTGTTGGGAACTGTTGGAGAACCGATCAATCCCGAAGCTTGGCATTGGTACAACGAAAACGTTGGTCGTAAACAATGTGCAATCGTCGATACCTTCTGGCAGACGGAAACCGGATCCATTGTAATCACACCTTTCCCTGGAGCCATCGAGACTAAGGCAGGGTCGGCAACCGTTCCATTCTTCGGAATTGAACCTGCCATCCTGGATCCTGTGTCTGGCAAGGCGAGTTAAATTATTTTGATTTTTCAACCAATTGCTCATTTGCCGACCCTTAGGAGTTAGTAGGAAATAATGTCGAAGGTGTTCTTGTTCTTAAGCGCCCTTGGCCTTCAATCGCCCGTACGGTCTGGAACGACCACAACAGATACCTCGAAACTTACATGAAGGTATGCTTATTATCTAGAAATCCATGTATGTGCTGATGAGCCTTTTTAATCAGCCTTACCCTGGGGTTTTCTACACTGGTGACGGCGCTGCTCGTGACGAACATGGCTATATCTGGATCAAGGGTCGCGTCGATGGTGAGATTCTCCTCCTGACTATGAGCGAAAGTTGATGTGAGAACAGATGTCATCAACGTTTCTGGGCATCGTC
Source organism: Boletus sp. MG55 (assembly GCA_003313885.1). NCBI lineage: Eukaryota > Fungi > Basidiomycota > Agaricomycetes > Boletales > Boletaceae > Boletus > Boletus sp. MG55. The sequence continues at coordinate 21,868 of QGOI01001928.1, read as the reverse complement.
TCTCGACTGCTGAGATCGAATCTGCGCTCATCCTACACAAGGGTGTTGCCGAGACTGCAGGTTTGTGCCTGGCATTGACATGTGCTCACTGTAACTGACCACATGTAGTTATCGGGACTGCTGATGAGTTGACTGGTCAGGCGGTATACGCTTTCGTTACTCTCAAACCGTAAGCACATTCATGGTACCCACGGCCCACGTCTAAATTAAGCCCGATCTAGGGAATTTACGTATGATCCAAACGATGAGGCTGCTTTGTCAAAAGAACTTGTCCTTCAAGTTCGCAAAGTGATTGGACCCTTCGCTGCACCGAAAAAGGTTCTCATCGTTGGTGATCTCCCCAAGACACGCTCTGGAAAGGTGCGCTATTTTCATTCTCACTATCTAGCAACTAATGAACAACTCCTTTAGATCATGCGCCGTATTATGCGTAAAATCGTTGCCGGTGAGGGTGATCAGCTCGGTGACCTCAGCACGCTCGCGGAGCCTGCGGTCGTTGATGTTATCAAGAAGAAAGTTGCTGAGAGTACCGCCAAGAACTGAAACAATACAATGTGTGTATTTTTTGTGCTGCACCTTACTATGGGCTACCGTCCACTTTATCAACTCATCAATGTAATGAACATACCAAATACATGTTGTGTCATATCGTCAGCTAGATGCATTGTTGATGATGTCCCTAAAGTTTACAAGGTTTCTGCCACTGTCGAGCGCAGTCTCGGTGAAATTTACAACGCAACCTAACGGGCTCACCGCTCTGAGGTATCCTGTCTGTCTCGAAATTCTCGGCGACGAGCAGAAAAGGAGCGAGGCTCGTACTCAGTGTTGCAAGGGGCCCCCGCAAGGCGATGTTGACCGTGACGATGTCCTGTTCTACCAAAATAGCGTTCGTGTTGACAGAGGGACCGCAGGCGTCGTGGTAGATGTCACGAGTTCGGCCAAGGTTCTGGGACGCGGGTCCAGCGAACTTACTTGCGCTCCTTCCGGACAGAGAGTAAACGAATTTAGGTGGGAGGACTTTTGAACCGATGAGTTGGCGAGCTCAGAGATGTGTGGGTATGTAGTGCCACTGAGAAGAAAGGTCTTGTGTATGTGACGCTATAGTAGCATACTATACTTATCCGGTGACCGGCGGCAAATCTTCGGCGGCAGATGACTTGCGAGGGTGAGAGGCGTTGGGAGGAGCAGTCACGATACAACACCACCCTCTGCTGATCCGATTAAGCGTACACGAGACAAATGTCAAGCCGTCAAGAAGTTTCCAATCGTTTCAAAGTAATACTCTTTGTCCTCCCAAAATGGGCAGTGACTCTTTGCAAACTTGACCCATTTCACCTTGGGGATTCTCTCGATGAAGGGCGCTATGGCGAAATCCTGTGCTCCTTCCTCCGCACCATTAACGACGAGCGTGGGGCAAGTGATCGTGTGGAGACGATCAATGACGGACCAGGTATTTAACGTGCCTGTCGTGTTGAACTCCGAGGTGCCAAGCCTGGTTTGAGTCCGCGGGTCAGCGAGAAAAATTGCATCAGAGAGCAATATTTTGACAGCTCACATTGTCGCGGACACCGTGGGATCTTCTTCCATTGCCTTGAATGATATCACCAAATCCTCCGGCCAAGGAACGACCTGGCAAGTATGCTTCATATAGAAGATTTGCAACGCATCCCGGTACTCTTTCGACGACGTCGTGCCCTCCTTCTCGTGCCTCCAAATCAAGTCCTGGTATTCCTGTGGGAACTTGCTCAAATGCTGAAGCATGCTCTCTTCCCAGAGCGCTTCAGACGCGGGGGAATTCGCAATAATGAGACGACGAAGGCCCTTGGGGTGGCGTGTGGATGCATAATCCGCAGCAAGCATACCGCCCCACGATTGTCCGAGCAAGTCAAACTTGCCCTCAATCCCAAGCTTTCTTAGGATGTTGTCGAGCTCATCCATGAAGAGCTCGACCGTCCAAAACTCTTTTGGCTTGTGCGGGAGATGTGTGGATGCGCCTATGCCGATCTGGTCATAGAAGATGACGGGGATGCCATGGGTAGTATAGACCTCGGTGTGGGATAGCAAGTAGTGATGGGACACGCCTGGTCCGCCGTGAAGCACGACGAGGGGCGTAAGACCAGACTTGAGGTCACCGACGACTTTGTACCATGTCTGATACGTCTCGTCGCCGACTTTGAAGTCGACCGTGCTTGTAGTTTCGACCATTGCTAGCCTGCAAATTCACTAGCAGAGAACGAAATCTCACAGGGCAAGATGTATGAGTCACCCGGCATCTTGCGAACGACTCACACAGCAGCGCAGAGGGGGTCGTGGTAACATGAGTGCACACTTCTGTTCGAACGACTGATCGTCGACGTCGGACCACTGGCATGACGAACGTAGTAATATTCCCATTATGGTCAAAGCCTTACATAACGCCGAGCTTCTGGCAGCTTCAACTTCTCACTTTTCCTTAGACCAAAACTTGCGTTTGCAAGTGAACACTACCAACGGATGCTAGTCGCTAGTAGAAATCACTACAATGCAAGTCTGAAACTTGTGCTATTCTTGGTGCAACACCCAGGTCGTTTCTCAAGGTTCGGAGTCATCTCATGGGCCGGGCCGGAGCCAGTAGACGACTCATCGTGCGTCCGAGTCAGTGTGACCACCTCCGACATGGGCTGACTCGGATATTGGCTCCTAGGCATGGTTTCTCCTACTTATAAAATGCAGCAAAGAACAGTGACGTTAAACTGTCAAAGTCCAACTTCATCCGCCTTTTCCGTTTAGAGATATGGCTACACTGAGAAGAAGCCACGCTGCAGTACCTTGGGATGCTCAAGTTGAAAATATAGTGTGGGAGAGGTCACGGGTAGGTGTCTACTACGAATATGGTTGCAGGCACTCACACATGGGCGTTGGTAGTCGGGAAAGCCGAGGCGCAGGCGATCGGATAGACCTCTTTTGATACATGATCCCGGATGGGATTGGGACGGGACGCGGATCTTGTTCAGTGAAAATTCGGTCGTACATGATGGGGAGGAAAGCGACTATGGGTTTCAGGCGTGGCAGCTCCGGGAAGATACACCTTGTCAACTACTATCGGGAAGAACACACGCAACCTTGTCACTCCTCGACATCGCACGATACCAGGTGGCGAAGAGACGCGGTAAAGGTACGACTTGTGACCTCATAGCTATAACACTTCTCAGCGCACATCAAATCGCAGCGAGATCTGACCTCGACGATTTCGAGGTTATAAGAGTTCCTAAGGTAGTCCCCATCTTGGAGGAAGAACCAGACCTTGGGGATCGTTGGGAGTTTGGGGAATGGGAGAAACTAGACGTGTTGGGTTTCAAGAGAACGTATTCTGAAGTTGCTCAGGGTTTCGTTGAAGAGAAGGGCCCTCCGAACTCGCCAGGTTGCCCTCGATTTGCTCCGAATCGAGACGAGGATGATTCCTGGGAGTGCCTATAGGTTTCTACCTTAGGGGAAATAGCAATCTATTTGTTCTCGACTTGGTGCTTGGACCTCCGAGAGTTGCCACTACGCAAAAATTGTTATGGGCAATTCAAAGACGCTCGAAGCTCAGTGGTTCGTCTTCTAAGAATTGAAAAATGGGCTCAACGATCGAGATTTCTTCTTAAGGGTAGTAAGTGAATCTTAGATTCGAGAAACAAACTCACTGTTGTTCATGAGGTCTCGACCGCTGCACGCTAGTCTCCCTGAGGCAGACCGACGAGTCGAAAGAAGATAATCGTTCTTGTCAGTTGTGTCCTGACCTCACTATGCCAAATCAATGCACATGTCATAATGCGGCAACAACTCTACTAGTTGATCCGACGCCACGGCGGTCCGGTGTTTCATTTCTATCGTCTGCGATGAAGCCGACATTTCCGTCGGAAAACCCATAAATTCCTCCTCACCTGTCCGTTTCACATACCTACCATGCACTTCAACCTCATGGTTCCCACCGCAATATTTCTGTTGGGCTGGAGATTTAACCATTCAACTGGCGCTGCGTAGTATTGGCGTGCAAAATTACAGCAAAAATGGGGCCCATTTCAGTATTCAGACGCCTTTTTCTGTCAAGATCGTCATGGAATAACGATTCATAAAATCACCTCTCTGTTCTGGGTCACCCTAGCAGGATGAAACGCTGCGCCCAAGGACCGTGCTTTCACCGCCACGGAGTCGGAGCAGGGGCATTATACGCGCACCAAATCCGGGAGATTGATTAATCCGTTCCTGAGGAGCTGGTGATCCAGGTGCTCATATGACGCGCTTTTTTCGCCAGAGTACTACTTACTAACCTTGATTCTGCAGAGTTCTCAAACGATGACCGGATCACCCGATCATTTGACGCATCAGCTGACGCCGGGTGCTACTCCTTCCTCACCTCACCATACTTTTACGAGCAATCATTAACGGAGCTAGGCAAGAGTAGTGCAACCGAGCGGTCCGCGGCACGATTGTTCGCTGGGGGGATTCTGGTACGCTATAAAGCACGACGCGCACGGTACGTGAAAGCATACCCAATGCCATCATGGGACGCGTGGAACGAATTCTGCTCACTTCCGCATTCGCTATCGGCTCCGCTTCAGTCTACGGTTTCCCCAACTGTGCTGTTCCGCCGCTCTCCACCAATTCTGTTTGTAACACATCCTTGGACCCCATTACTCGCGCAACAGCTCTGATTGATTTGTTCACTGTACCGGAGTTGATCAGTAACACAGTCAGCACCTCTCCCGGTGTACCTCGGCTTGGTCTGCCAGCCTATCAATGGTGGTCCGAAGCACTGGTGCGTCGTATCGATGTGTTCTAACAGCCATTGCACACTCATTCACTCGTAGCACGGCGTTGCGCTTAGTCCTGGAGTGGACTTCTCTGCATCCGGGGAGTTCAGTTATGCTACATCGTTCCCTCAGCCAATCCTTATGGGTGCCACTTTTGATGATGCCCTCATCAAGTCCATTGGTAGCATCGTCGGAACGGAGGGTCGTGCGTTCAACAACTATGGTCGCGCCGGCCTCAACTTCTGGACTCCGAATATCAACCCATTCAAGGATCCTCGATGGGGACGTGGGCAGGAAACCCCAGGCGAAGACCCCTTCCATTTAGCTAACTACGTGTACAACCTGGTGATCGGCCTTCAAGGTGGCCTTGACCCACATCCATACTACCAAGTTGTCGCGACGTGCAAACATTATGCGGGGTACGACTTGGAAGACTGGGAGGGCAACAATCGCTACGGCTTCAACGCAGTGATTACCACACAAGACCTAAGCGAGTATTACTTGCCCTCCTTCCAATCTTGTTACCGTGATGCAAAGGTTGGTGCTGCCATGTAAGTCACCCTGTTTGAGACAGGATCTGTTAACAGACCTCGGGAACATAGGTGTAGCTATAACGCTGTAAATGGTGTTCCCTCGTGCGCAGACACTTATCTTCTTCAATCCATATTGCGGGACTTTTGGGGGTTTGCACAAGACCGTTGGGTAAGGCATACTCTACTCTGACGACGTGTAGGAAATGCCTGACGCTCTTGCAACTAAGGTCACTGCTGATTGTGATGCAGTTGGTACATTCTTTTCTGGATTTACCGGAACGAGAATGCTTGACGATTTTTACCAGCTAATGTCTACAATCCCCACAGCTATACTGCGACGCCCCAGAAAGCCGTCGCTGACGCCTTGACGGCTGGTACCGATATCGACTGTGGCTCATTCTATAGCGAATGGCTTCCAACAGCCTATAATCAAGCTTTGATCACGGAAACGCAGCTCAGGTCCGCCGTGACCCGCCAATACGCGTCACTCGTTCGGTGAGTACATCAAATAGTTGTGTCTTTATCCTGATAGTAAGATCTACCCACCACCAGTCTTGGCTACTTTGACTCTGTCGACAAGCAGCCTTATCGTAGATACAACTGGAGCAACGTCAATACCCCCGAGGCTCAGCAACTTGCGTACCAGGCTGCAGTGGAGGGTATTGTCCTTCTGAAAAATGACGGCACCCTACCTCTTTCTAGCAGTATCAAGAAAATTGCTCTAATTGGTCCCTGGGCGAACGCTACTACTCAAATGCAAGGCAACTATCAAGGTATCGCACCCTACCTCATCAGTCCTCTCATGGGAGCGATACAAGACGGATACCACGTCACCTACGCGTCCGGTACGGGCATCAATACAATCAATACAAGTGGCTTCGCAGCTGCTGTGGCAGCTGCTCAGGAGGCGGATGCTGTCATATACGCTGGAGGTATTGACGTCACTATCGAGGCCGAAGCCATAGACCGCCTCAGCATCACTTGGCCTGGAAACCAACTGGAGTTGATAGCTGAGCTCCAGGCTATTGGAAAGCCCCTCGTTGTCGTCCAGTTCGGTGGCGGACAAGTAGATGAAACGACGTTGAAGGGTAATGCATCTGTGAGTATCCACTCCGTGTGATGGACTAAGTTCTTGGACTAACATCACTGGACCAGGTCAACGCACTTGTATGGGCCGGATACCCCGGTCAGAGTGGTGGACAGGCTTTGTTTGACATTCTTAGCGGCAAGGTCGCACCTGCTGGACGTCTCCCAGTCACTCAATACCCCGCCAACTATGTCAACGAAATCCCGATGACTGACATGAACCTTCGTCCTAGTACAACGAGCCCTGGTCGTACCTACAAGTGGTACGACGGCACCCCTGTTTATGCCTTTGGCTACGGGGAGCATTATACGACATTCAGCTACCAGTGGTCCAAAGCACCCGCAAGGACATACAACATTCAAGCACTCGTGAAAGCAGGTCAAGGGGTCACATACATTGATACCGCAACGTTCGATACCCTTGCCATCAACGTCAAAAACACTGGCAAAGGTGAGTCGAATGCTTTCCACTTCGCAGAGCAACACACCGATCCGTTCTGCTATAGTGACGTCCGACTACGTGACGTTACTGTTCGTCAGTGGCCAATACGGACCTACACCCTACCCCAATAAGTCCCTCGTCACCTACACCCGACTCCACAGCATCGCGCCTGGCAGCACCTCTACTGCTGTTTTGCCTATCACGCTCGGTGCTCTTTCCAGAGCAGACACATTTGGCAACTTCTGGCTCTACCCTGGCACTTACACTCTGGCGCTGGACACGACGGGCACGTTGACCTATGAATTCACGTTGACGGGTAATGCTGCTCAACTGACGCACTTCCCTCAAAATCCTGCGACGTCCTCATGATCCCAAAGCCGTGACGTTAATGACACGATAAGACATTGTATCTCGAAGCTGTTAGACAATACAGTGAATTTGCATGTACAATTTAATGTCACATCGGACGGAACCGGAGTGTATTATGCATGATAGTATACTCCGGCGGCAGACGCTGTGCTATGGAATCCCGGGCCTGCACGGTTGCTTTTATCGTCTCAGTTCGCCCACTCATAAAGGCAATATGAGCTGGCCATAGCCCTGCAGATGTGTCGGCAACTGCCACAACTTATCCGAATCGCAGCAGGTACCGCTCGTTTTCTAACCTAAAACCCCTTCAAGTTGCACTTTCCCACTGAAGAGCAACAGTCACTGATCTGATAAACCAGTTCACGCGACCACCCTATACCGTCCCCGATCACGAATAGCCATTCAAATGACGAGGAGAGGAGACAGAGGGTAACAAGATTCGACCTCATGGGGTGTTGACGAGTTTGCTACTGAGTATCGCACAGTACGAATATACAGCAAATCTAGCAGAGACCTTTACAACTTACCGTAGTGCATGAACGTTCGAACCTTGTCTTCACTCCTGCGATCAGTGGCACTGCCAGTTTCGGGCCCGAGCCACTGAAAATTTAAATTATTTTCCGATCACGCGCCGCGGTTACAACACATGGTTGGTGGGCCAGCTGCCACTTGTCCTCTACCTCGGCCACCTTGGCCCAGGGCTTCATATATCGGAACATTCACTCGGTCTGTCGGTGGGTCGTTCAGGTTCGTCCGGAATCACAAAATGTTTGCAAATGTGACTCGTTTGCGGTTGAGCGCGACGGTGGGACTCGGTATCCGACGAAAAACGACACCACGCATGAATCTTATCATTGAAGAAGAAGAGGCTGAACGAGGTCAGTTAGACTGTCGCCGGACGGGCCCGGGAGAGGTGCTGGACGTCTTGAACGAGGCCCGCACACGGAGTTCGAGCATGCTTGGTTTAATGATGGATCGTGATGGGGCTGCGTAACGACGAATATCACCGCGTAAGGCCATCCATCTCATCTTGCATGCCTTTTCATCATGGAGAACGGCGATGCACGATGTTTGGGCTCCACTCAGGGCTAACATCAACACCGATATATTTGAAGAGGTGCGCTGAAAATTTCGATACTATTGATCAGACGCATCAGCGAAAAGTCTCGATTATGGTAACACCTTGTAAGGCCTTGCCAGGCTACCAATACCTATAATAGGCTTGCCAGGCCTCTCAAGGATGAGCTCTCAATCTGCAAGGCCTTGCAAGGCGTGTCCCGCCAACCCGGCCCAACCGGGCCCAAGTCAAGACTGCAAAATATTTGCGTCATGGGCCGGAATCGAACACCGGACCGGAACTGGGACAATAGCCGCACAGCCGTTAGTCCATCCAACCGACTGAATATAGGACTTAAGTTGTCTATTTTATTGTTGGCATGATAGGCTAGGCACGGCATGTGACGCAGGTAGAGGCTTCTTCTCTCTCGCCGCCTCGCTGTTGCCAACTTGCTCACTGTCAGTCCAGCGTCCCAGTCGCTCGTTGAGTTTCTCGCACCCGCCCTCCACGCCTAGGGTATGGCACGGGTGACACCGCAGGTCGACCAGCCAACACCGTACCTATGGCGGTACGGGTACGGTATATACCATACAACCCGCGGTGTGATGGATAGCCCCGCGGTGTGAAAATACCCGCAGGTAAACATTGGTATTATCGGTGAGTAAACCAAAGAACTACATGAAGTTGGAGGTCCTACTAATCTACCTGGTCCTCCTCCCGATAAGCGGTTCTGAGGAAATCGAACACCGTACCCGTACCCGCGCTACCTGTACACCGCCCCACCCGTGCTATACCCTATGGACCCTTGTAGCTTGCTCACCTCACAACGCTTGCGAACATGCAGATCACCATTAGGATTCGAACTTCACGGATGGGAACTCGATAACACGTTGACCCTACAGATGGGCGTACGCAAGCTCAGTCTCGGCCTCATCCCAGTCCATATTCTCTCCATCCTCTGCACCCAAGGCATCGTCTACGAGCTCACCATTGTCCAGTCCCTCGTCTTCTTCTTCAACCTGATCTAACCCCGAATATCCAAATTCATCTATCTCGTCCAGAAGTTCTGGGTCAATCACCATATCCTCGATGTTGTTGTTTCCATCATTGTCGTCACCATCGTCGCCCCTATCCCTCTCAGAACCCTCGCTTTCCTCGCTTTCAACATCTTCATCGGCGCCACTATCTTCCTCGATCTCGTCGTTATCTACAGCTTCTGGATTTCCCATCTCCACATCACTCTGTCTATCATCGTTTTCATCTTCCCATTCCTGTTCGCTTTCCAGTTCAAACGGTATCTTGTCTAGTTGGTCACGATCGTCAAGGAGCCATCTCGTTTCCTCATGCGTTGTCTTGTGTCCGACGCCGCCGCCACGGAATCGCATAAACATGTCTCTATCCACGAAGCTATACATAACCGGGTAAGTAGCAGTTCGGGGCAGTGTTTTCCAAACTTACACATTGACGTAGAACCATTCCCAGTCCTTTTGGTTGTCTGATGGTCGACGAGCAATTGACTGTTGTGGGAGGAGAGCCGAAGTTTGTCCATATGCAAATGCTGGGATGAGATGAACGCCCCGTACGACTAGGTCAGGATCTAGAAAGCCGAATGCAGATGGATCCTTGCTATCATAGAAACCAATGCGCGGGAGTTGTTTCCTAGCCCATAGAGATGTAGTATCCATGCTACGCGCCAACCATCGCACAAATAGAATATCCATTCGCCTAATTCGTCCCTCAAAGCGAACATTTAAGTGAAATATTCCAATAATCCGGGCATACCAGTACGGGTGGGGGTGATCACTGTCATCTTCACGTGCGAGAACCATGGCATCCGCATGTGTGCGTGGATTGAGAGCGTCTTGAGCTCGGCGTAAATCGTAAGTCGTATAATTGACACGGAGCACCTTGTGTCGGTAAATTCGATTTTGGACGAAGCTGACCATGTTCCGTTGTCGTGCAGTAAATGTCGTTTCATCTCCATCGTACTCGACACCTAATAAGCGGGACAAGAGATGGTCCTTCAGCTTGGGCACGAAATTCTGTTAATATAATATTGAAAGTACTGTTTAACTTGTGAGTCGGTATCTAACCTTTAAAGCAGGATCATCTGTATTTCTCCCACACCACACAGAGATGTCCCAGTAATGCTTCTGAGACGTGGATATCTGATAATGGTCAAGAGGGGAGCAACGCGGGAGTTTCTCTTGGTCAATGAAATGCAAGAACGGAGCATTGTCGTCATCTGGAGTCAAGTTTGTAGGGCCACTGCCAGGGTGTCCCTCGACATCTTGTAATCTGTGCAACAAGCGTTCCCGGTACTGTTGCTTCGTAATACCTTGCGTAAACTTGATCTTGTTCGTTCGTGCGTAAAACCGTTTGACACGACGGTGTTCCAATTCGCCCTAATTGTATTTGTTAGTGACAGGTACATCAAACGTACTACTGCACCTACCACCTGTGTCGAGTAATTGTCCGTTGTTCCAAAAAGCCAAATAGATCTAACATAGTCGCCAAGTGCGTGCAGCTTGTATGTCGACATGTTGAAGGTGCGCTGCTTTGAGGCACTGCCTCTGCTCCCGCCGTCATTCCTCCCCTGCCTGCCCCTTCCGCTTGCTTTTGCACTCTGGCGGCGAGCACGAGCAGCTGATTCTTGTGGTAGATCGAAGGTATGGAATTTTTCACAGACGTCACTGCGAAACTTGCGTAGTGCTTTCCCGAGGCGTGTTGTACAGTTGTCAAAGTCATTGAGAGTTGTCTCAGTATGAAGCCGTAGCTTTCCAAACGCATGCCACATGGCCAATTCAAAGAGTAAGCTGAGAATTACAGAGTTGAATGGCTCTGGAAGGAGACATTCAAACACTGGGATTGAACACTAGTACTTAGATTAGAGTCATAGACGACACATTGGAAAAATCATATAAAGGTTACTAACCTGAAGTAGATCCTCAAAGTCCCGCGCGGCGAGCTTTGTTAACCCTGATACGTTGTTGCTGAACTTGCGAATCGTGTCGCGACCGAATGTGGGTACCTCACGATAACTGCAAAACTTATCAGTTATCATCATGACAATGATGATTTGATTGACCGTTTGTTGAGGGCCTGGATCCTCTCATGACCATATGCATAAAGAATTCGTAGCAAATGTGTGAGGACTGCTTTCCATACACCCAACTCAAACTCATGCATGAAATCAGGCACGAGCATGGTATGAAAATCAAATCCAAAACGTGAAAGTTTTTCGGAAAAAGCATTCTATAAATGTCAGTCAGTTTCTTCAGCTTCGATGATAGTATCCTTACACGGGTGGGAACTAAAGATCTTGTTCCAATTAGCCCCTCTATGGCCTGGCTAACAATGCCTCGTCCTTGAACAAATATCATCTCACGAACACGCTCAATCCAGCTGCGTCGTTGATGGTCGTCGACTCGCTGGTTATGAATCCGCAGCCACTGATCATGTTTGCTGCCCAAGCGATCAATGCTATTTTTGTTAACAAGGCATCGGGGGCATGGACATCGCCCGAGAAACTTCATACATGCAAGTAAAATCCTATCAAGGGACGAAGTAAGCACAAAAAAATCAAGAAAATTCTCATTATACTTCTCAGGGTAATCAGCAGCATAGGTGAAGATCCGAGGAAAGACATGGCGAAGAATACCATCAGGAAACTTGATGACGATGCCATTCTCATAGGCATGCACAAAATCAGTGTCAAGTAAGAACTGCCACACTGCTTGCATGATCTCACGCTTCAGGTGCGTGAGTGTAGCAGCCGTAGCGCTACAACTGAATGTGCATAGATAAAAATCTTGTATAGTGTCCGATAACTATAATTTGATTAGTTGTGTTACATGTAACCTTGAAATTCATATAGCACGTACCTTTGGAATATACGCCAAGTGGTGAGCGGAGAATGAGGTTGGTTTTGCACGAGTATACTTTGAGAGATTGCCGATGAACATATACACGGGCCATAAAGCAGCATTACCAAAGTTCGCGAGATGCGTTGAATCGGACCATAACATAATGGCAGCGATGACAGTCTCTAGCGTGCATCCAGACGTTTGGGAGGTAGCATGAATGTTTGCTTCCTCTGTAAGCATTGCATCGGCTGTGTAGATCTCTGAAATGACACGCTCAGGTGGCTTGTCCTTGTCCGGTTGCCAAAAGAGCTTGAATGGTTTCGTATGGAATGATTCTGCAGATGCTTCTTCATAGGCTGATTTGATGACTTCCGTGAATTTCCGATAATGGAGACCATTGACCGTAAATTTTGGAGCGTCTGCTTCAGATGGAAACTTAACTTTCTCGCAAGGGAGAGGTATTTCGAGAGAAGTTTCCTTCCAACCATCAGCGGAAGAGAAATGTATGGATTCCGAACCACCTGACACTTCATCATACGCTTTGCCTCACGAGCGGCACGAAAGTCCCGTAGATCGTCCCGGTTAAAGTCTTCTGCCAAGATGACATCATCGACGAGTTGATCCAGATCACCAAGAGATCGGCCGGATGACGAGTTGTAAAACCAACTCATCAGGCGATATGTTGTTGCATTAAGAAAAGGTGCGAAATATTGATCATTTGCAGTTCCAAGGAGTGATTGGAATCGACCATACCATGACCGCTGGTCATGTGGGTTGGTATCACTTTGGTCGAAGGTTGGTGCGTCATTGAACTGGCCAAAATAGGCCATATTCTCAGGATCATAGGTCGGGAATGATGTTTGATAGTGGCGAGAAAGGTCGAATGAGTCGTAATCTGTTGCAACCCACATTGGATAATTTGGATATTCTCTACTAGGACTTGGGGGCAGACTGCCGGGCAGCCCATGAGACTGAGAAAACCGACCATCATCTTCATGATCTGACCCATCTGAGTCAGGCTCAACCGGTGGTGGTTCAATAGGTGCCAAGGGTTCTGGCATCATATCACGGTAGCGCTTGGGAAGACGAGTTGATCGTTTCATCTGCCCAGATAAGTGGCGATCATCTAGAGTGATGCCTTCATGAGGCTGGAAAGGACGATGAATTAAATGGAATATATTGGATAAAATATTAATAAGTTACACTATTTGTACGAGGGCTTTGAAGATCGTGATCCTCATGCTCTCCATACAATTCTACTTGGCTTTGATCCTCAAAAGATCGATCAGGAATACGATCTTCTGCAACTTGCACATTATCTCCCTCTTGTGCACGTTCTCGACGCCTCTCGAGGGCATCAGCAATGGCTGTAGCATGGTTTTTGCACCATCTACTGACATGAACCTGGAGGCTGCGTGGTTGAACCTCAGCTTGACAATGGGGACACCGTATCATGATGATAGTAGCGACGGAGGTATCACACTCACGTGATTGGTACATTGTTTGTATTTGTTGATAAATCCCAAACAATAAACCCGTCATATCGGAACGTGACCCAATTTTGTGTCTCTCTATCGCATCATTGACTCACCATGTCGTCCAAAGCATCATCCAAGAACAATGCCGACACTTTATTAAATGCACTTGCCAATGCCGGAGGCCAGAATAAGTCAAAAAGGTAAGATCGCACATACTTTTCCATCCAACGCCACACGATTAATCTCCATCAACAGAGCCGCCGATGATAATGGAAACGCCACAGAGATCTACCGAACTGCTGGCAAAAAAGCTGCTGCGCTTCTCGATCCCTTTACAATACCTGCAAAAGCCCTTTTTACTGGTGTTCAGCATGATAGGGGGGGTGAGATTGATGATACCTTGTGCGATCTTCGCTTTCCTTTGATGATCTGACTTACCACACTCTCATACAACAGGGATCCAAAGGTCGTCAAACAACACCTCCGCTTCTATGACGGCATACTCAAGTTCATTCCGGGTTTACGAAATGCGCTTGATAAGATGACAGGTCAACAAGTCTCACAAATCGTTCAAGCGGTGCGTGTATGCGCATATAGAATAGACGATGATAGTAACTTAGTAATTACTATTGACAGATCGCCAAAGGAATGAGTGACGGACGTTCGACTGACCTTTCTTCGGTTAAACACAAGGGGATGAAGTACGTGCCACAAAATATGCACAACAAAGCTGACACATTGGATCCGCCGATACCGGAGGTCGAAGATAAGTCAATGCGTGGAATTTTCCATCCACAGTTGGCAAGGTTCCTATGCCCTCGACGGGATCTAGATGAGTATGACGAGGATCCAGAATGGTACGTCCGATAGCATTGTTTGTCGTCCCATGGTAATGATGGACTATGTCCTAGTGGTATGCAGGCGTTGCAAGATGGGACCTTCGCCATGAAGTCGTCAAGATGGCCAGCAGGATTCTATGAGGACGGTGTTTATGACCCCCGAGACAAGACAATCGGCTTGTTTCGAAACCACACGGTTGTAAGGGTAAGTAGCTTTTTTTTAAATTTCTGACAGTGACTTACGCTTATACACGACCTACTACATATTTAGTTCTACAAACATTTGTTTATAGGTCCTGCAGCAGTTACGAGTGATTCGGCTACTCGTCGAGCAGCAAAGCCATCAAAGAACCGTGCATGGGGTCTAGATTCGATTGATCATCACATCATTGCATACGTTCATATCATTGTATGTCTGTTTATGCGGTCATCACATGCTCAAGGCTAACCACCTTTGTAGACGTACATTACAATTAGTCACGCTCAACATTGGACTCAAATAATTGGCGAAATGGATCTACAAGATCTTTACTGGAGAATTGTCAAGATGCTCGAGGACGATTCGGATCCATGGGTGCGAGAGACCCTGAAATGGTGGAATAAGTAGGTGTATCTAATATGTCTGACGCCAACTCAATCACTTTTCTAGGCACTGCAATCCCAGCAATGGATCTACATCCTCGATGAGCAAGACAGCGATCAATGATGGGTCCAGTAGTGAAGACGATATGGCACAGATTCGTGCTCAAAGGGCAGCAGCAAGCTCCACCGGGACAAAGAACAAGACTTCAAGTTCGGTGAACGGTATGGACCACTCTGACTCAGCGGCCCCTGCTTACACTTCTAAGCAAGCTGGACATGATGCGGCCCGCAAGACGTCGTCTGCTCATGGTGACTCGGATGATGATCTCCCTGGCGGCTCGTCTAGGAACAGACCGGAGGCTTCCAAGTCTCAGCATACCGTGATTAGGCAAGCTGAACGCAACATGGCCCACAAGACGTCCTCTGCTCGCATCGACTCGGATGAAGACCTCCCCAATGCCTCATCCAGGATCAGATCGGAGGCTTCTCACTGTGCCATGACTCGGATTAGGCAAGTCGAACATGATGTGGCTGGCAAGACGCCCTCCGCTCGCAGCGACTCGGATGAAGATCTCCTCAATGCCTCGTCTAGGATCAGACCGGAGGCTTCTCACCATATCAAGATTAGGCACGCTGGACGTGATGCGGCCCGCAAGACATCCTCTGCTCGCGTCAACTATGAAGATCTCCCTGGCGGCTCGTCTAGGAACAGACCAGAGGCTTCCGAGTCTCACCGTACCGTGATTAGGCAAGTTGAACGCAATGTGGCCTGCAAGATGTCCTCTGCTCGCATCGACTCGGATGAAGATCTCCCTGAGGCTCTCTCTAGGAATGGGTCGGAGGCTCCGGAGCATATCAGGCAAGGTGAACGCAAAGTGGCCCAGAACAAGTCCTTTGCTCAGGTCGACTCAGATGAAGACCCCCCCTTGTCCAGGAACAGAGCGAAAGCAAACTATGTCCTTCCAGCGAGACTGAAACGACGTGACTACAGTAATCATACCGACGCCAACACTATGCAATCAGACGCTGACATTGGCAACACTCTTCAAGCTGATGTCGACACTACTGATGGCCTGGGTGGTGCAGATTCAGCGGCTGAGTCGCCACTCTCAGGTCCCCCTAATGCTGGTGGCGAGGAAATGACCGTCAATTCACAGGCTAATCATGTACAATCCATCCCCAACAAGCGTTTCAAGTTCGTCTTCTCTGCTGCTACTAGTAAAGACAAAGATGATACTGCTCTGCCACCACCTCAGAAGAAGGCAAAGAAGGCATCTACGAGGCCTCAGACTGCACCACCAAGACGGAATGCAGCACGTGGAAAGCGCGCCAATGGTTTCTAAAATCTTAGGTCTTCTCTGACGCTAGCAATTTGCTAGGCTGGACATCGGGTTTCACATTCGAGCAACCTTCTTGACGCTACATGCCATCATTTGACCACTCCAACATACGCTCGCAAAGTTCAGTTTCTTTTTTTTTTGGTACTCTGTGCTCTCCAACTGTCTTACTGCATCGCACTGCTCTCGAAGATCGCTCCGTCTTTCTTGTACTGCGCATTCGCCGTCGCATCACATCACATTCTTGAACATCACATTCCTCTTTCTTGTACGTCGTCTTCCCTGACTTGGTGGACTGTATTGCTCTCGCTTTTTAGACTGCTCCATTCATGCCCTAGAGTGCTTACTGTCGAGGTATAACTTATGGTAACTATGTCTTTAGAGTATGACATGTGTACTTTATTATAGTAATGTTATTAGGCCTTACGAGGGCTTCTGTATCTGTTATCATCTCGTATGAGCTTGTAAGGTTGAGATAGTCTAGAATCGCCTAGCAAGGCTGAACGACCCTTACAAGTCAAAACAAGATCGCCTTGACATGACCACCTTGCATGGCCCTGCAAGCTCGGAGTGCTTCCCTGCAAGGCCTAGCAAGGCTTACCAGCCTTGCATGGCCTGGCGATACCTAGCAAGGCCTTGTTTGGCCATGCTAGGTTTGGACTTTTTTGCTGATGCGGTCGCCAACTCGCCATATGCTCGTGTGGGAACTCAATTTCCGAAGGAGCGGCTTCTTTTCAGTATTTGTGCTTGACCTTTCCTCAGGCTGCCGCCCATGTGGTTGTTATCTCATATGATCTCCTTGAAGAGCAATGTGTTCCTTGACTATGCTGGAGACATTCCCACTGTGGGGACAAACAAAACACAAACATAGTATGCACAGTCACGCTGAATTCATTACTGGTGCAGATTAACTTATCTCTGAGTGACATAGCTGGGTGTTCTGTAGCCTCATTATCCCCATTATGCTATTTCCATTGCATCGTTCTCGATCATGGGGTGGCATACAAAAGACGAGTTAGATTGACCCCGAGGCGTAACCAGGATAATTTAATGGGGCGCCTGTGTCGTACCTGAGTGGCAGTGGTTTGTCCATGTAATTTCCGTGGTGAGCAGTATGCACCTCCATAATACCTTGATCGACTCACGGTCGCTTCCGGATTGCTATGTTTGTTCCGGGGTTCCGACTTAGAGGATATTAAGAATGGGACTTTCACCTCCTTCCCCCAGTTCAGATTTCCTTCAACATCATGGCGACTACCACGGTTACCCTCCCCCCTATGGGTGAAATATCACTGATCTCCATCTGGATGGAAACGATGCTTTATGGTATGTGTTGTGAACTTTGGGTGTCGATTGTGGCTGAACACTCCTGGGCGCAGGGTTGAAGTACGCTCCTTATCTCGATTAATCTGAACAAGATTAAGTGATCAACTTTGTAGCTGCATGTTGTATGGCTTGTGTATGTACTCGCTCATGTCGAGAAGGGGGAAGATTTCCAATCGATGGTGAGTTTGTTGTCCGGTGTCGTTGACTTGGACACACTCTCATCCTACCAGGGTTCTCGTGTTAACATGCACCGTGCTTTTCGCTCTGTGCACTATCTATGTAGCAGCATCCCTTCGGCAACTTCTAGAAGCGTTCATCTATGTTCCTTCAGGAGTGCCGGATTATGCTACGCTCTATTTCGTGGACTACACGCTTCCGATGCGCACATTGAAGGATGTGCTTTATGTCAGTTTGGTACGAGCGTGCTTTCATCTACAGATGACTCTGTGCTAATGGATGAAGAAAGACATTCGTGCAAGATATCGTTCTGGTGAGCATGAAGACCATTATTTCGTGATTTAGGCTTACATGAGTCGGTGAGATCTGGCGTCTTTACATTGTTTTCAACCGTGATTGGAAGATACCCATATTCTTCGTAAGGAATCGTCTTGTTGAATGCTTAAGCAATTACTGAGGCTTCTCTCACTCAGATACTCTTAGACTTGGCTTGCATCGGTTAGTGGACTATTTAGCATTTAAGCGGCTCACGAACACTCCACTAGGCACGGCTTACGCGGACACTATTTTATTCGCTATCCCAACCACTGACCTGCATAGTCTTATTCCCCTCACTGTAACGTCATGGGCGTTGGACCTGATCGTCAACGTCTCCGTGACATTGACTATCGCTGCACGCCTCTGGTGGATGGGCCGGAACATAGCTTCCTTCCGCGCTAGTCACTCCACGAGCAACCCTTATTCGTATTCCATATACGTCGTCGTCGAGTCGGGCGCCATTTTCGCCAGTGCGACGATCGTTATGCTGGCCCTCTACGTGTCTGAGCACGGAAGCCCTTTTCCGTATGCGATTCCATCGCTCGACGTTGCCTCTCAGCTAGCTGTACGTCGAGCTTGCTTGTTACCATTCTCGTTTCGCGCTGAGTCGAACCATGCCATCAGGTCCTCACACCGCTCTTGATCGTGGTTAGAGTCGGACTGTATCAAAATACCGTTACTTCCGAGGTGTCTGGGGCAGGACAGAGTACGACCAGCGTCACATCTCGGGCCAAGTTCGTCCAACGTTTGGATTCGGAACGCGACTTAGAACTTGACGACATGCCCTCTCGTTTCCAAAGCATTCCCATCGACATGAAGGTCTGACGGTCGCCTCTTACCTCTTGATCTTCATTTTCAACAACGACTCGCTCATTTAATTTATTCTAAAAATTATCGACGCTTGGGTCGTCCCTCATCCTCAACCGATCGTTTCCTGCGTTTACTCGTTGACACGACTTATACATTGCCGCGTACAGTTCAGACATCCCCGTTTCATTTACAAATTTGCGATCCCGTTTTGTGTTCACCGATACGCCGTCCTTTGGTCTCGTGTGGTTATAATGAACCCGGTCATGACAAGACGAAGAAGCCGCTAGCCCGGCTATTACTTGGGTCCCCAAAATGAAGTCAGAAGGGTTGTGCCTGTTCCTGACTACGCTCTGATGGTAGCGAGCACGATGCCATTGATTTCGAACGGAATATGTGATTGTCCCTGGGGTCGTTGATCGTCCCTTTGACTGTGGTCACTGCAAATGGATTTATCGCGCAGGTCGATCGTTCGTACTGTATATCGGCGAGCGGACACCGCTGAGAGTCTGGAAGAGTCTCGACCCGCCCAGATAACACACTTAGTAATAGCTTCCCGAACCCAGTCTCGATCTCACCTCCACGGCTTCCTTGGACGTGACGGGCTTTGAAATACACATGCATGATAAACCAAGAGGTTAGAGTGAACATGTTCGAACAATCGGGCACAAACAGCAGCTGAGACTCAGACCACCTGATGAAGTCGATATTGGCAGGCGTCCCGCCCGGCCCGGCGGGCCGCGGCCCACTTGCGATTCGAGCACGACGATTACGTAACCCTACTCATATCCAGGCAAAAAAAAAAAAGTCGAGCATGGCAAGTTCGACAGACTGATAATGACTTTGAACAGGCCCGCAAGCTCTTCCGACACCTCGTCGCAGGTGCCTAAAAAGCCATCCAAGTCTGCGCTCGGTGCGCCTTCCCAACACTCTCAGTCCAGTCGTAAAGGCAAACGAGCATGGAGAAAAAACATTGACATCCAGCCCGTCGAGCAAGGGTTGGATAGTCTTCGGACGGAGGAACGGGTCGTCGGGTGAGCTGTCATTTAAAAAAAAAATTGATTCAGAGAGAACCAGACCGTTGCGTTCGAACGTCGACCGTCCGTGCTGATGCGGTCGCAGCACGATATTGCAAAAACAGACGGACGATCAGCTGTTCGTCATCGACACCAAGGGCGACGAGCGAGGTGCGTTCGAACCGTCCGTTTTACTCTCGTCGATCGTAGGACATCGACCGCGTGTTGCCAGTTCGACGATCGTTGCCTCGATACTCGAAGTTGCAACTGACGTCGACCAAGATTCTCGCGCAACGGTCCGCCGTGCCAGCTGTCGTATCGCGCGTGACGACACCGTCGGGAGCGAAAAAAGTCTCGCGGGCGGACAAGGAGAGACTGTTACGGATCGCCAAGCGTCCCCGAAAAGGACCGTTCAACGCCGTCATGGATCCGACCGAATTCGGTGCGGGGAGCGCTGCCATCGACGTCTCGCATGCCGTCCGACATAGCGGGGGGCACGATCTGTGGGAGGTACCGGCCGTCGAAGAGATCGTATTGGATGGGCTGGAGAGGGTTCGAAAGCGCACGATCAAGGTGAGGTGTCCCTGTGGACGATCTCGGTCGTGGGCTTGGCTCATTCACCTATGCGACGACAGAAACCCGACCTCGGTCACCCGCGAGACGTGATCGACGTGCCTGCGGTGTCTGTTCCTCATCCGGGCGCGTCTTACAATCCACCAGTACAGGCGCACGAGGAACTCCTCGTGGAAGCCTACAAAGTCGAGCAGCGGAGACAAGAAGAGGCAGAACGTCTTCGAGAGGCTCGAAAAAAGATCGAGCAGGCGCGCGCATTCGCTGAAAACGACGTCATGCTGGGTGTCCCTGCTGGGATGAACATTGACAGAATCAAGGACGATGGAGAAACGGTGGTCAACACGCCCGCTGTAGTACCCAAGAGACTACCTGCGAAGAAGACCAAACAACAGCGCGCTCGCATGGCGAAGCAGACGGCAGAGGTAGTCCTCCAAGACGATGTTTGATCGTGACAACGACTGATGGATCACAGAAATATGCGCTGGCCGAGAAAGCGCTTCGCAAACGCATCTTGAATTCGATTAATCAGGCCAAGGGACTCCGTTCTGACCTTTCCAAGCTTGCGGAAACCCACAAACAAGCACGACTAGCACGGCAGCTTGGGCTTCGGCTGAAGCTACGAAAGGGCCTCGCTGGGCAACGGCTCGGAAAGCACCGCGTTCCCGAAAACGACATCGAGGTGCAAATCGGGGAGGATCTGAGTGAGAACCTCAGGAATATCAAGGTAAGTGTCTGGCGACGATGGATGATCTTTTATCGACTGTACGTTGGCCACAGCCTGAAGGCAACCTGTTCCGCGATCGTTTCGTGAGTCTTCAGCAACGGGCATTCATCGAGCCACGTGTTCCTGTACTGTGAGTGCTTGTTCTCTTACCCTGTGAGTTCACGCTGAGAGTTATTTCAGGCCGACGAAGCGAAAAGCAAAGCCAAAGGAGTACGAGAAGCATGCATGGAAACGTTTCGAGTAGTTACAATAAGGGTAGTAAAAAGCTATGGACACTGTGGGAGTTGAACCCACGACCTCACGCAGTCTTGGATGCGAAGCGTGCGCGCTACCAACTGTGCCAAGTGCCCTCGTAGAAAGTGTGGTGTTGTTAGAAGATGACAAATTTGGACGCCGACACTGGCTAACGTGCGAGGACGCGCTTGACGGCGAGCGCTAGTTGGCAGCGATGATGGACGTGGACCCGATCGATTCTGAGATTGCGAATCAATACACGACACAACAGCACCGACGACGACTCGCACGGCCCGTCGACGATGCACACCCCTTTGATCTCGACGCCT
>QGOI01001927.1:0-12932 GCA_003313885.1 Boletus sp. MG55 | reverse complement strand
ATGGTGTCAAAGTGCTCAAAAAGCGAAATTATATGAATAGATCTTGTATAACTCAATTGAGCTACAGTACACTTGCTCATAATGCATTAGGTAATAATGCATAAACTTCATAATGCATCAACTTTTGGCGCTCCCATTGTTGTTCCCACTCAAAACACAATATAAATGCATATCGCATATTGCATTGGCCGGCGTGGTGTGACATGCACTATGAGATTGGTAAATAGTAGCTTGGTGGATGTGGACTAACTGTGCTGACTCAGATGTGGAGATCCGAACCATTGTCCTGAGGTGGAAATGTGAATTGTAATTGTCTCATAGCTTATACAAAAGATTGGCACTTCCTAGCTAGCATATTAAACCACCCACCTCTTGCTATGATGCCTGAGACTCTGAAGTGTAAACCTTGTGACGAACCTGCTGCTACCAAATGACCAATGAAGCAGAAGGTTGAAGGTCATGACACCCCCCGAACCTCGGCACAAGCACCTGCAGCAACCTCACGAAAAAACCTCACACTTGCAGACTGGCTGACAGTTTATGCTTTCATTGATCAGCATCCGACTGCAAAGCAAAGTTGGCACACTTTCAACCATTGACGAAATACTTGATCCAGCAGCAGAGAGTGTCGGGGAAGATTGGGCTAAGTCAGATGGGAGTGTTGAAAGCATCACAGAGCAGGTTTGACAGGAGAGGGCACAGGAAAACAGTGAAGTGCTCGAGATTGATGACAAAGATGATGACAACGACATGCTGAGTTCATTCTCATGTGCCGACTTGATGACAATGTGTCAGCAGCTCAAAAAAGGGTGTATGCAGTACGGAGATCCCACTGTCTCACTTGCACTGTCCCACCAACTCTGCAAATTTTGTGCAACTTTACAGCGAGACGGACTCCTCAATGCAAAGCAGACCACCCTATGTGATTACTTCTCATAACTTCTGTATAGCTCACTGTATTCTATGTTGTACTGCTAAGCAGTGTCACACTAGTCACAAGGTGGTCACAGACCGTCACATATTTCATGTTGCATAAATCTCATAATGCATGACTTTTTCGCCGCCTGACTCATATGCATTATGAGCAAGTGTACTGTATTTGGCACAAGCTAATGTGGTACTCCGGGTAATTTCACTTTTTGAACACTTTGGCATCATTCAATGCTAGGCACAAGTGCTAGGACAGTTCCCAATGATGCCAGATATATTCCCCTCTGTTCTTAGTATACTCTTGCCACTGCATTTGTATGTTCCTGGTATGTTTTTGCAATCCTCCTAAGTTCCAGGTTATTTTCCCACACCGCATCTTCTATGTCATTTATGACCTCCTGCACTCAATTATCAATGGATCCTTTCGAAACCATAGAGACATAGTGTACTATATATAATACAGGTCCCTAGATGGTTGCCCTGACACACAAGTAAATAGATTGACCGCTTCACAGTATATATGAATAATACACATATCTTCTCCTGCCATCCCAGGGGAAGCTCTCTGTTGTCTGAACTACTGGTATCTTGTAGATATATTAATGAGGTACATGTCCATAATTTTTTAGAGTACATTCACCCAGCCAATCAAATTTACAAACCGCTTTTTTAGGATTCAGGGGTAGGAGGACTCTCTACTCCTATATCACAGAGGAAGCTGCCCTGATAAATCTGAGCTGCTGGGACATGATTCATATACATGTACACTGTTTTGGATTCAATTTTAGAAGACATTTATCCTACTGATTAAATATTTGGACACTTTTTTGCTTTTCTATTCATTTCCATATATCTAGCTATATATATACTGTAATTCTATGTTTTAAGCAGATAGAAAGGCTCACATATATCATATTACACTGTCCAAATATGGACATGTGGTAGGCATTCTGGAAGTGTGTGGCACACGAGGCACGATTATGTAAGTGTCAGACCATGTCGGACGGCAGAGGGCCCTGGGAGACAGACGTGGGAATAGTATTTAGGGCAGATTTAGGGCAATATCTATCGCTGGTGTCGGGAAAACACGAATAAGAAGCCTAACTAAGAATGGTTATGGCAAAGGGAACCATTCTTAGTAAGGCTTACGAATTGGGAGCTTTAGGTGAGGCTGATGTAAACAGGCTAATGATTCGAATGAACATAAATGTGCAGACCTTCAAGCCGTCACCAATTCTCGGCTTCCGTAGTAGAGCAAGGTAGGTGAAAACCTGTTGGACCCTTCACTGTACAAAACCAATTGCTGAACACCCATCGATGCAGGCCCAAGGGGTTATCTGAAGCATGTTACGGAACAATGGAACATCGGAGTAAGTATTGCATCCGTTATTGAAATGTCTCCTATGTTCAGTGCAGGTAGGTGTGGGTGTGCAATAGATGCATGGGATCGAGGCTGCATGTACATTCGAACAACCAGTCTCCTTTGAGGACCTATATCGAATAATTCATCAAGTCTGGATTTATAGCGAAAGCTTCAAGTAAGTGGGTCCTTATTCTGCTATCAATGCTTGCAATGATTTTTCTTCCTGCACTTCTCTTGTTTGAGACGAAAAGCCAAGTCTGGCTCACTGTGTCGGATAGTTCTATCTTTGGTGGGAGCAACATGTGCACAGTTCTCAATGTGAGGCCTTGTCAATGAGATCTCTACCATGATAGAATGCTAGCCATCAAAGCGGCCCTGGTCGCAGATACTTACCTATGAAATTCGCAAAAGAGCCTTCATCGGCTTTCTGAGGCAAGTTTTGGGATGGGCTGAGCCTGTTTCTTTTATGGACTAGCGTAGATTTGCCCCGTTTGGATAAATTCTTGAACGACGCGTCGCTTGAGCACAGATCTAACATAAGTACCGATTATCATGTCGGCTGCTGGTCCGAGTTGAGCATATCATATCATATCTCGAGGGAAAGGAGTAGAACAATTGGTATAAAACGAATCTACCTAACACATCACATTGAAAGATTCCTTGTCAGCGAAAGAGTTCACATAATACTGCTCATAGGCCTCCAGACACGAGTCCTTTGATAGGTCAACCCCAGCAATCGCTGTTTCAAACACAGGGACAAGCTCCACCGCATGCGCTATATCCGTCAATGGTACCACTGTGTAAAAGCTCGACAGACCAGCTGCAAGGCTATCTGCAGGTGGGCGTTGGACTCTGTAGAGGCCAACTCCCTCTTGGTCATCTGTGGGATTAGCACACACGGTGAACGACTCGATGAAAGCAAGGGGAAACTCCAGGTATGAGGGGAGCTTGACATCAGCCTGAACCTTCGGTGAAAAGATGGTCTTGATCCGACCGACACCTAAACATCAATCAGAACATACGAACAACGCAATAGCAAGCACTGACCCATCACATTGTCAGCCTCCTGACGACTAAAAAGCACCGCATCATGTACTCCGAATGGGTGCTCCTCAGATCGTGGATAAGCTTGGATCACCTGACTTCGCATTAAATACTGTGTTCGGAAAGACGAGTGTTGCTGAGCGCGGCATTTATGCCAAACATTAACCATTCCCGAAGCAGGGGACCACAAAGGTGTCGGGTCGTCGTGTGAGGTACAGCGGATGTATTGATCAATATAGTATGCTGCATGGGGAAAGGGATAAAGTGCCTGCATCTGCGTGACCGTGATCCCCACAAGGTCAGGCTTGACAGTAACATGGAACGCAATGGCCCCTGATGAGGATAGAAGGCCCTTGGGGTCTGCAAAGAAATTGCGGAAAGGACGCGGTCCGGAGAAAGAAAATTCTGTATTGGGTAGGACGCGAGACACAAAGGAGGATAACGGATTGATCACCGAGACCGCCTCATCTTCGATGACGATAATATTTTCGAGCGGCTGTGTCGACTGGCGGAGAATCAGGTAGAGATCGAAACGTTGTATGTTTTCATCCCGATTGAGTACAGTTACAATCTGATCTGTGAAAGTGCTTGCATGCCGGTTGGTTTTTCCAAATGGGAGCTTGCAGTGAGTGATAAGGAGACGTTCCGAGACGTCAGCGGTGTACTGTAATAGAGTACCGTTGTCCTTGATGTTGCGCACAAAACTTTGCATCAACTCCAGCTTTGGGATGTTGAAATTCGTCTTCACCCCACTGGTCCCTTGCCGTGCTTCAGCATCGATGACAACTTGTCGGGTTGCATGGAACTCAGCCAATGCTTCAACCATGGATGCGATGGATGCATCGGTGTGAACGGGACTCTGAACCTTGTAGATAAACTCAATGAGGGAACGGATGTTGTAGACAAAGAGGGGCGTGACAGCAGGAGAGGCCCTTGCGATCATAGGAACGATTGTGCGTTGGATGTCGCGATGCTCGCGACCTGTCATCTGCTTGACATGTGAGATGCCCGAGTTGAAGTGACGGACGCCGACACGCTTGTGTTGAGTCTTGTAACGGGTGTCGAGAACGTGGTTTCCAGCAACCTCCTTGCACCACTTGAGTGGATGGTCGAAAAAAAACTTGTGGCCAGAGTGTAATATCTCGCCGTTCAAAAAACGAGCAGGATTTGCAAATCTCCAATCTCGCCAGAATGGCAGATGAACCCCGAGCAGTTTCAGCTCCTTTGCCTTCTTTTGAAATGCGGCAATGTCCCAAGGATGCGTGGTGGCACACAGTTGTTGGATTTGTCACAAGGTACTTGCACCGCTTCGAGGGGGATGGGGAAAGGGATCACCGAACTGTGGTAGAGTTGCGGTGGTGACGGGAGAGGCGTTTTTGGCAACGCATGCAACGAGCTGCTGTTCTGGTAGATCGGCGATGTAGGCAACAAGAGGAGTGAAGCAATTGCGGATATATCCTAGGGCATCTGTCATGGCCCCACCGTGTTGTGCCGTCTTTTTAAGTGACGCAAAAACAATGTCCATGCATGAGTGAAAGAGGCGAGCAGATAAGATGGTCTGGAAATCAGGATGTACGTCGAAGTCGGCTACGGGCATGAAGGCTACGCATTGCCATGCATGCGACGTTGCTTGCATCCTAACATCTGATTGGATATTACCGATGGTAACAAAAATGGGATGCATCTCGAGCCCCCCGGTATGGCGCGTTACAGGAGTCTTGTCGGATGCGATAATGATAGGCACTATCGTGGCCCCCTCTGGAAGTTGGTCCTACCGATAATGGTGTCGAATGAGATGAGGATTTTGCATATCGTAACACACATACCTGGATTTGATGCGCTCGATCTGCTGTAAAGAACTCGCTGTACTCCCTCTCTGTCCCTCGCATAACGACGTGTGGATCAAAGGTCATATGGTTTGCAAAGACTGGATTGCCCAATAAATCCTCCACAACAGCTCTTGCATCGCGCCAGAGGAGAGAAATTGGTCGGGTCGTCGAACAGTCCTTCACAGTCAATGTGGTGCACTGCCATTCAGGGCCACTGGGTAAGGCGTCCAGCCATCCGCATAATTGCTCAGTGGATGTGAACGAGGGTTTTGGTCAGGTCAGGAACTGGGTTAAAGGGGGAATTCATCAAGGTGGTCTCCAGATAATCGATCACAACGCACCCATTTCAACTTGAGAAACTGTCTGATTTCTGCCTGGGTGAGATGCATCGACAGGAACTTGGCTAGTTCCCATTCTCCTTCATCTTGGAATGGATAATATGGGACATGCGTGCGATGTTCTTCATACGCATCCTTCTGCAACTTGTCTATCAACATTTCTCCTTCTCCAAATACGTAGCCAGATTTTGGATGATATCGACCTGTGAGAGTCTCTCCAGGGCGTTTGAAAAAAGCTGGAGGGACAGATGTAGGAACTCTGTCAGTGAGCAGTAGAGTGCATGATGTTGAGTTCAGATGATCGGCCAGGCGGGCAGGCGAAGGGAAAGATTCTTTGCAACTGGGACATCGAACTCCTTGGTTCCTGAGAATGATGGTCAGCATATAAAATGACTAGGATAAAACCATGTAGAACGCACAGCGGGAGTTCCGACATTGCTGCTGGGCCTGTGGTTGACAAGTATTCTTGAGCTGTGAAATATCGACAAGGCATTCAAACTCCGCCCAAGGAGCCACTTCACACCGCTCACCCACTTCACCACCGACACTGTACATATTCATGGAACAACACACTCCCCCTCTTTCTGCTTCTGTAAAGTCTTCTACCGATTCCAGCCCTTGGACCCCCCTTTCAATCGACCAGGCTCTCCTCCAATCTCCTTCCCGTAAGCGCCCTATCAATGACGAGAAGGTGGAATTTCCCCCCTTCAATTCCTCTCCTCCATGGCTCCAGTCCCCTAAAAAAGGGGAGTCTTCATTTCGAAAGCGCACCATTGAAGCCAATAAGAGGATGCACAAACTGTACACTCCTCACAAGTTCCGTAATTCGGTCCAGCCTCTTGAGCTGCGATTCGCCCAGAGTTCTTTAGGGATAACATCTCACACCTCACTGACGCTCGAGGATGTGGT
Source organism: Boletus sp. MG55 (assembly GCA_003313885.1). Taxonomy (NCBI): domain Eukaryota; kingdom Fungi; phylum Basidiomycota; class Agaricomycetes; order Boletales; family Boletaceae; genus Boletus; species Boletus sp. MG55. The sequence continues at coordinate 6,519 of QGOI01001927.1, read as the reverse complement.
TGAGGTTAGTTCTTTGTACCTACACTCGTAATATACTCCGATGTCTAATCTGAATCAGGGGAGAGAAATCTTCAGAAATGGCTTATCGCAGTTGCCCACGGAGCTCCTCAGTAAACTTCACATTTCCAAACTCGCGGCCAGGGACTGCATAGTCTCCCGTATCTCTACAAACCTTCGTGAGATCGATGCCCTGGAAAAGATGAAAGATGCCCTCTTCGAGATTCAGAAGTATGAAAGAGAGCATCTAGCTGCTGCTGGCACGGAGCTGGAGGCTTTCCAGGAAGAGGCAGAAGTCCATTGCAGCGATATTGAAAATGACGTAGCCTATCGCCATGCTGTCTATGCCGACGAATTAACGGCATTGATGGTCACCAACACACAGCTGAACCACATGCTGAATCTGTTCGAGTCTGGCCCCGAGCCTACCTCCAATGAAACAGATTCAGACATCTCTGACGACTTGGCATATGCGGATGATGATGAAAGTCGGGCTAAATGATAGTATGTCATTCCCCTAAAAATGTAGCAAACTACTCAATTTTATCTGTTTAGGCGATGGACAAGTCAGATGCTGTAGTTACTGTAATGTAACACGTGTAGCTTTTCGCAACCAATATCTATTGTTTATCACGTGCTTCTGTTTGTACTGATCGATTGGCCATCTGTCTATATAATCGTTCTGCAACTGCCAGTACGTTTCTATCCCCACCATTTCTCCTCAGCGTTCAATGCCCCCGCGCACCACAAGACGTCGAAAAAATGTACGTCTTTTGTCACATCGCTGACATATCGCTGAGTGAAACTTGAGTCCGCTACAGGTTGCCCCTCACTTTCCAAAAGGGACCGTAATAGGTGGAACTGAGGTTGACGATGAAGAAGTGCCAGATCCTTCATTCCTAGATGAATCTCAACCAAGCAGTGTCGGACACTCATATCCCGACTTCATCGGCAGCTTGTTTGGCACAGACGGGCTCAGAACAGCAGCGATCGGCCCATCATCTTATCATGGCGGGTCATACACCCATCCGCATCCTGCATCATCCATCTATCCTGATCCCCCGCCGGGGTCATCTGCCATCGCACCATCCATCCACCCTGATCCTGCGCCGGGGTCGTCTGCCGTCGTGTTGTCAAGCTTTCCCAATCCCGCGCCAGGGATGTTCATGCAACTGATCGCCGCATCAGCCAACTATCTCGAGCCACCGCTTGCTCTTCATAATCCCGTTCTCGAACAATTGCCACCAGAGTCAATGAACTTGTATCAACTTGCAGTACTCCCTGTATGTGGCGGTGAACTCCCCACAGACTCATTTCGGAGAACAAATGTGATAACGGTACGTATATCTAACTAAGTATATCCTCCCCATTCACGATCCAATAGGGCATTACTATGAAAACTAAAAAACGCCAACAAACGACAAGAATGCCTTCCCCGCCACCCCCACCGGGTACCATCGGAACGCTAACAAAACAACAATCGAAGTTACTCAGTTTAGCACTTAAACGCAAAATATACCATTCAATGTTCTCAGTCGATATGGCGCCGCATACAAGACAAGAAAGGAATGAGATGATTAAAGGATCAGTTTATGCTGCATCCCAGGAGGTGCTTGGCTATAGCCCGCCACCTGTAAAACTTCGTGAGCGCGGCGTGGATATCATGTGGGAGGCACACTCTGCCTTTCGTCGGTATGCAGAAAATACGGTCAATATCTTCTTTGGCCTACAGCTCCCCCTACGAGGCGATTGGGACGAGATCGCCCACAGGCAGGATACGATTCAAAGTATCCTTGCACAAGAAAACTACGCATATTTTCATGTCCCTGACATGGTAAGTTCATTGACTCTACTTCACGCTTAGTTTACCTAGTATGTTTACTAGGACTTGGGATACTTTGAACACGATTGTATCCAAAATGCAATCTCGCAGGTCGTGTGGTGAGAGCTTCAGTGCCCCAGTATGCTCCAGCCAGACTTAATGGGACCTGTCATCGCATTTGCTTCCACCTCATACATCATCGCTCTCGAACGTCGCAAGTCTGGTATACGTGCCCATGATTCTGCAACTCCCGAACACATCGCTGACATGTATCAGAGAGTCCACTCATTCTTAAACTCAGTGTTCACACAGGGTAGCTTGGCTCGTGCACGGTTCATTGAGTATTGTAGTCTAATCATCTCTCGTACTACAATGGTTTCCGGAGGGGATGATGTCGAGAATGGTGACGATGATGATTTTTAGATAGTTGATAAGATGTTATCAATGACAAACTTGATATCAGAACCCCATAAAGTCAAGAATATATTTTACCCGACTGATCCACCAATCAGAAGACGTTTACCCACGGAACGTAACATACATAAGCTACGAAATCCCAACCGAACGGTTAGTTCATTTCAGCTGCTTTACAGATGTTGGTCAATGTCACTGGTACTGAACACTCGTGTGCCACTTGCACAGTTACATAAAGTTGGACAGCCTCAGGCTATCAGCTACCGAAGTGGCGGGACAATTACATAATGATAGAACTTCTATGCCCAAACTTTTCACACAGCAGCAGCTGATTTCGCTCCTCATAAATTCGCTTGGATATGCCAGCGCACGACGTTGAGAAATTCGAGTGTTTTCAAACCAATACATAACGAGCAAGATCTGACCACGCCCTTTGGTCACAATGAGCGTCCTGAACCGGCCCTACCCCGATGTTCTGGAACTTAGGAGTCGGGATACGCATATGAATTCATCTTCAGGTTCTTTCCCAGCTGCTGCTTACGGACTTGGTGGTGCGTCAGATATACATTTGGCGTCACGTCTTCCACGCATCGGCGATACCGTGGCAGAAAAGTTCTGCTCTTTTGCCCACGGGGACACCAACACCCTCGGTTTGAACTCCTCAGCAGGTAAACATCGCTCTGCCTTCCCTCAAAAGAATACACAGGAAATCTGACAGCTTTCCATTAACGTCTTCTCAAACTCCATCCCCTCCTCCAATGTCGCCCTACCGGTTGACCAAACGAGGGATCAGAATATTGGGGATCCTATTATTGTCTTCCATCGGATTGCTGATCTACATACGCTGGCACGACGTTCAGCAAGCATTCTCTAGAGAACAACTCCCTCCGCTGTACAGGACAGTAAGAGCAAAAGAACAATCCTTACCGCACTACAAGGAGTACGAGCACAAGGATGTGAAATACTTCTATTCCGCAAACCATGCCCGCAGTAAGAAGTCCAAGTATGCTTCAATACATGACCGCCTTGCTAACTCACCATTTTTTCTAGATTCCGGTTGGGGGAACGTCATGCAAGATTTTGTCATGATGGCTTTGCTCGCCCATGCAACCAACCGATCGTGAGTATCTCGTGCCGTCCCGTCTCTCATTCCTCCGTCACTCTGCGAATGTTCAATTTCATCGTAACATGTCATGAAGCTTTGTGTTCAATGACTACGTTTGGAACGCGGATGGCTCACTTTACTCTGAATACAACGGCAAGAAAATCCCATCCCGCATTCCTCTCTCTGCTCTCCTTGGTGGTAAGCATCATCTCCAACCCCGCTTCACTAATTCATTGCTGTCAACAGGTCCAATGGTCGGAGGTCCATGGCCTCCTGGCGATGATACTCCTCTGTCGGTCTCCAAAGAGTTCTTCCACAAAGTGTGCCCAAACGCAACAGTTCTCCAAGTGTCCGATGTCAATACCGATGAAATGCGGTTTAATGACGATGTTCCATCTTCCCGTGTATTTGAAAACTGGGTAGAAAAAATCAACGCGACCCAGGACTCATGCCTCATGCTGGACCCGAGTAGCAATCCGATATTTGAATACTGGTACGTACCTGCGATGCTTCGACATGTCACATGTCTTCTAATGTTGGCATGGTATTCGGACCCGAAACAGGATATTTGGTAACAAGAAGCGGTTGTTGAGTATTTGGCCCTACCTGGGGAAATCGCCAGTGTCTACCCACTGGGGATGGTCACCACTCATCCACGATGCTTACAGGAGAAACCGCCATCTTTTCGAACCCACGGAGACATCACGCTTTGAATGGCTTTTCTATCCTCGGGAAGAAATCATGCCTGTTTCTATCCCCGGGCTTCTTGCAATTCACGTTCGGCGAGGGGACTTCAAAGATCACTGTGCGCATCTCGCCAATTGGTCTTCGGACTGGAATGCGTTCAACTCGTTCCCTGAATTTCGTGACAAGTTTAATCCGCCAACTGATGGCGGTTGGGGTGAAACGTCGGAGGAGAATATGGGGCTCTACATGCAGCGATGCTACCCTTCAATCGAACAGATCGTGGAGAAGGTCAGACAAGTTCGTATGGAAGCCGCAGATCCTCTTCGATACTTGTATATCATGACGAACGGTGCGGTACCTTGGGTCGAAGAACTGAAAACCGCACTTGCACAAGACATGGATTGGGAGCATGTCGGCAGTAGCCGGGACCTGGATCTTACCTGGGAGCAGAAGTATCTTTCACAGGGTCTGGATATGTCTATCGCACAGCGGGCCCAGGTATTTATTGGAAATGGGGTAAGGGCTCTACTTTCCGATCATAATTTTCTACTTAATCGGGGGTGATTAGTGGTCAAGTTTGACGTCTAATGTGGTTATGCTACGTGCAGCCCAAGGATCAGAACCGGACACAAACAGGTTTTGGTGACGATGGCTAATAACTTACAACCTACGGATTCACGATGTGGCCGCTAGTATTTGGGACCATGGATTACTCGGGTTACTTTACGATCGTAGTCTGACAGGGACGATATGAATGCTTTTGGATATCACTTACCGTGTTTTGATTCCTTTGCTTTACATGCTTCAAGTTTCCTCGTGACGATCAGTTGTCAGGTACTCAACCAATGAAGAAAAAAAACAGAACATCCATGACAATTCGAATTAGAAAGCGGCCAATGTTACATCCGTTTTACTTTCCCAAAACCAGACCTGCGAGATCCGAAGACAATTGCTCTGATCTTGCGTGGACATAGTATTCCTTGTGATTTAGTACTTGATTTTGAACTACAGTAGTCGTCACTGGCTTGGCCCAGCCTCAGCCGCCCAGTCTGGCTCACCCCTGTTGAATCTTACACAGAATCCCTGCTTAGCGACGAGCATCTGGCGCGTCCCGCGAGGCTGTGACTATGTCTTAAAAAGCACACCTTTGGAGCTCATGAGAGTAACTCGATCCCACATTTCTGTGAAAGCCTCCAAAAAGAAAATATTCGTGTATATACATGTAATGTGCATCTACGCGTACGAGGATCCCTCTTCATGCCAAAAATATCATGCGAGCCACGTCTTCGTGTACTTTAGAGCTGCCGTCTGAACAGCGTGGACCGTCTCGTCGACGGTGCCATTTTCGCTGATCATATCCGAGCAGTGGATCCCGTTACTCTCGTAGATGGGGTGCGTGGTCGTATTGGCCTTGTCGAGAGCCTCTGCAGAAACAGTCGCCTCGCGCCAAGGATCGCCTAAGATACATCATAAACGTCAATCAAGAACAAACATGAAGGCAGGATACATACGAAGCCCGTTGGCAAAGAAGAGTTTATCGAAGTCGACATTCCAGGCTTTGTAGATAAAATTCACCTCGTCAACGGACGGTAACGACAGGAAAGAAACCTTTTCTGGGAACATGTTGACGCAGTGTCCCTGAATCCACCACGATTAGAACGGCACGTGTCTCCTGTACCGGAAACGCGCCTTGTCGTAAATGGGCTGCAGGATCTGGCTGGCGATGATGGGTTGACCCTCGGGGGGACTAACTTGGAAAAATCTGACCTGGTTGCAAACCATCCAGAACCACGACCGGCTGGGGTTGTGCGTTCCGAGGGATGTCCCAGTGTCGGGCAGCATCATATTCCCCTGCATCAGCGTTCCGAACGCTAACACACATGACCATCTAAATGAGATATTTACTCCGCATCAGTGATTCCGCAAACCGGATGATTACGCCAACGTAATGTGTCGTCCAAGCGTCTGCTCCATCAGCAAAATGTCACCTGCCTTTTTCGGCCTGCGTCACTTCGCCGTCTTCATGCCTGCCTTTTTGGGCCTTCTGGGTCTTCGTCGTCTTCGCGGCTGCCTTTTTGCGACCTGTCTGACTTCGCCACTTTTCTTGACTGCAGTCACTTTTGCAAATGCGCTCTCCCAGTAGTTACAGAGATCAAAGTGTATATCATTAGTACATAATCCGTTCCATCGAAAGTAGCTATGAAATGTCAGACTTGTGATCTGCCAAAACACCTTGTCCAACCTGCTACATTGGCTCCGACAATAATCTGATTCAGCGACACTGGGGAGTATCCCCCCAGTATCACCGCTTGTACCCATACCCGCACCCGCGGGTATCGTCCGCGAATGGGTGGGAGCGCACACGAATAGGCTGGGTGCATCGGAGGTGCAGAGTGCATGAGCATGTTGCGCTCACATGCAAAGGCGAACGCGAACGCACTGTGCGTTCGCGTGCGTGTTTGCACACGAGCGCGGGGCTGGTTGTGCCGTTGCC
>QGOI01001925.1:0-11541 GCA_003313885.1 Boletus sp. MG55 | reverse complement strand
AATATCTATATTGTCAAGAATCTGGCACATGAAAAGCGCAAAAGACTTGTATTCTCGTCCACGATATATTCAACCTAGCGTCCTTGTCTTCTGAATCACTGAGTGAGTCCAAAAGGAGATTCGACATAACTGTTGAGCTACCTGATAAAAGTTCCGTGACTTGTGATTGCAAAAGTGGTGCCTCCACATGGTGAGTGCGGTACTTATATGCGTTGATAAGTATGGAAGCCACAAAGATGCCCGTTAATGTTCCCGATCGGGGCCAACGATGCAAGGGCCTTGTAAGCTGTGTCGTACGCGAAGGAAAGAAAAACACAGACAAGGAGGACGAGGATGGACATGACGTTCCGTTGGTGTCATAATTGCGAGGGGGCTCTTGTGGTGCACGCGACCACACTTGGGTCGGTAGTAACTTTTGATTCCGGTGAGACAGCACCGTAGGCCTGCGTGTAAATCAGTGAGACAAAGGTACATACCTGCAATGCGAGTTATATCGGTAGCAACAAAGCCAGCATGCTCAGCTCAGCTCGGCAGACAGTGTCCAAGGATGGCCAATGAGCGTTCTCGCGGCAATTCCCGATCGTGCTGTTCCAACTTGGATCTCGCCGTTGCGGACTACGAGCAAAAATCCTTGTCCCCGTCAAACTCCACAAAAAAACAAGGTAAATCGTTGTCCTCTCTTACCGCTGTTCGCATGCCAGCAACTTCGTGTTATTTCGTGGTCTCTCCATGATGGATTCACGACTTGCGTCTCGGACGCCGGACACGTCGCTGACACGCATTCCAGATGTCCGCTACCATCGAGGAAGTTCATTCTGACCACTCTGGCCACGAGCATGAGGAAGATCCAACCTCGCAGGCCGCCCTCGACAAAATTCAATCCCGCTCAGAGCGGAAAGCCCGCAAGGCTCTCCTCGGCCTCGGCCTGAAGAAAGTCCCAAGCATCACGCGCGTCACCCTCCGCAGACCAAAGAACGTCCTCTTCGTCCTCTCCTCGCCCGACGTGTACAAGTCACCTAACAGCGATTGTTATATCGTCTTTGGCGAAGCAAAAGTGCGCAACCCTGTGCCCTATATAGAAACCACAAGCCAACTAACACAATGTAGATCGAGGATATGAACGCACAAGTTGCCGCACAGCAACTTGCTTCGGGTGGTGGTGCACCTGCTGGCCTCACCAGCTTGGAGTCGTCTGGCGTCGCTGCGGAGGGTGATGAGGAGGACGATATTCCTGAGCTCGAGGCACCGGAGGAAGACGGTCCCTTGGATGAGAGTGGCGTTGACCCCAAAGATATCGAGCTCGTAATGGCTCAAGTCAACTGTTCGCGAGCAAAGGCAGTACGGGTGCTAAAGGAGAGCGGAGGTGATCTGATTAATGCTAGTGAGTCCTGCGTTTTTGGGTATCGCTATCGGCATATCTAACCGTACGTTGTAGTCATGGCCGCAAGCGAGTGATCCTGTTTTCTATACTCTTTGTATCACTATCACGCGCAATCCACACACTTAAGTGCCTCTGGTTGACTTTTGTGAGGTTGATTGTACCTTTACGAGTAAGCTTAGGCCTGCAATCGAGTGGCCAACATCATACTTTCCAGCATCTAAGTTCTACATAGTAATTCGATCGCTCCCAGCCATCTTGGGTTACCTCGATACCCCGTCTCCCTTTCACAGGTGGCCCAACAACCAGACCCATTTCCTGCGCGGCCTCGTAGGTAAGCCTCGTGAGCTCTCCCTTCGCGAACATGTGATAATATCGATGATATACAGGAGGCTCCACGATTGTTCCAGAGTTTCCCAGCGCGTCATTTACGGGCTGTTTTGTGGCTTGAGTCGGTGTGGTGGATTGTTGGGACATCACCCAAGGCACGAAGACATCTTTCCCCGAGGATGAAGATGCGTCCCCGGCGCTGTCCTCTGTCGGTATGACCCGCTTCGACAATTCGTCTTGCTCCATGGCCCAGACGTAGATCAAGATACGTCCGTGGGCAGGCGAAACGCACTGAAGAAGTCGCTGCAAAGTCTGCAATCAGTACACGCAAGACATGTATGAGTCGACGCACTTGCACAGCCAGTCTGCGCCTCTCGTACGAGGCTAGGTGATGTATCGTAGCTATCGAGATAGCGTAATCCTGTCGTAGCCTTAGCGCGCTCGTTAGGGGCCTGCACTATCACCCACGAATGCTCCAGATCTCCACCCATTGCCCAACACGTCCCCCCAGACAACTTCACGAACGACCGGTGCAGTAGGTTCGCTTCCGGTGTTTCTGGCGATCAGTAAGAGACTCCTACTGCGATCGAGGCCGATGGTCAAGACACTTCCAGGCCGATCAGCGGGCAGAGGGAGGTATTTCCCATTGCCTGCCCCAGAGTCAAGGCCGATCCATCCTGAAGGCAAATCGGAAATGAATTTGGCGATGATGGGCCATGGCTGAGCAGACGGATTTAATAGAGATCCTCCCTGTGATCTATGGGACTGAATAGCCCACCTTGTACCGGGTAGATGAGAAATGAGTGGCTATCTGGTCATAGACGGCATGGACGTGCTGATCTTCGTATGCTTGGAGGTCACCAGCGACGGAAACAGGCGTAACGCTCTTCATCGAGAACCTCGGCTAAACCAAGATTATTTGCAGATGACGGAGCCTCAGAGTACTGATCACAATGCGAAGTTTAACGATAGGACATCGGGCTCGACAGACTCCAAGTGGAGCGAACAACACGAAGCGTGTATCAAGTCAGTCACATGTCAGTGAATCCCATCATCTCATCCACCAATCTACGAAATTTTCTCCCATCAAATGCAGGAAACGGCACCAATGCATTCGGATCAAAGGATGCGATGGTTGTTGGAAGATCACTAGGCCAAGAGATGAGGAGAGAGTAATGTAACTCAGTCGGGGAACTCACTCCACGGACGTAGCCTTGAGGTGGCCAAGACTATCCAGTTCCAAGGCAAGTTCCTCTTGGTGGTTGTCCAGCAAGGTCGGGTTTGGAACTACGATCAGGGGTTTTCCAGACCTTAGGACATCGAGAATAGTGCCTGATCCTTCGATCGAGGTCAAGGCTGTAATATAATTTCTCACCCAAAGTAACCTTACCTGCGTGGCTAATGACCAGGTCTGCGCGTTCGATGTCGTCTTGGATGGACGGTTTGAACTTCCAGGTCTCGATTTCCACCTCAGCTTTCCTGATTGTCAGCGAATCCCGAGCGGACGCTTCGCGTACTAGGTCGAAGTCAGAGTTACCCCGCTGTAGCACTACATGCACGAATCCTTTTGTGTGCAGCGCCGTGAGCACTGGTTCAGAGATTGCAGCTTGTACGAGTGCATCAAACTTGGTGGAACCGACTGTGACGAAGACGAGCATCCGAGTCAGGAACTCGCTTATTACGACATCATAACTCGAAGATTCTACTATGACTCGATCAATACGTTGATCTTTGCACGACTCATCGCCAATTGTCGTAGCTTACCACCCACAGCAGTTCATCATGGGGTATACCCTCTGCGTGCTAGGTATGTCTTTCCCAGTGAGCAATCCGCCAACATTCACCACATGTTCCAGGATGCGGGACGATGGGCGTCGCCATCATATCCGGCGTCGTCGCCAGTCTCCAATCCAAGGACAACATCCATGTCTTTCCCAAGTGGGAGTCCCATACGCCTGGCACATCTACCCCAACCGCAGATTCCCCCGATCCCTCGCTGCCTTCGTGTTTCATTGCCACCGTCACCAGGCAGGAGAGCGCAAAAAAGCTCCAGCGTGCGTTCGGCCTCCTAGGGGGGCTCGGCTCGTCTGTCCAAGTCCTGGTCGACCAAAACCTCGCGGCTGTTCAGAGATCTGACGTCGTCATCCTATGGTGCGCTGTTCATGCCCTCCGTCATGATTTCGATTAAGGCATCCTTGGATAGTTGCAAACCACATCAAGCACAAAACATCCTTGGCCAGGATGGTGTGAAGGAAGCTCTCGATGGAAAGCTGCTTATCAGTATCCTCGCGGGTGTTACCATCTCCCAGTTGACTGCATGGGTCCTTCCAACCACAAAAGTCGTCAGGGCCATGCCCAATACGCCCTGTCGGGTGCGCGCTCCCCTGTTTGTCATCCGTTTGACCTGACGAAATCTGTAGATTCGAGAGGGCATGACAGTCGTCAGCCCCCTCCCCATCCTCTCGAACAGTGAAGAAGCGGAGCTTGACCGCTCCATCATCCTCAAAATATTCTCATCCATCGGGCGCTGTCGGTTTCTCGAGGAAAAACATTTTGATGCTTGCACGGCGCTCTCTGGGTCGGGTCCTGCCTTTGCATGTATTTTCCTCGAAGCCATGGCAGATGGTGGCGTCATGATGGGCTTGCCAAGAGCCGAAGCGCTGGAGTTAGCTGCTCAAAGTGAGTTACTACTTGTGGTTGGATACCAGACAAGAGAAACGTTTACATGCTCGATAGCGTTACAGGGAGCAGCACGCATGACTCTCCAAGCTGGTGCGCATCCCGCTCAGATCAAGGATTCCGTGACAAGCAAGTTTTCACGTTCAGCTAGGTCAGCACCGAGGCTAATATTTCTTGTAGCTCCGGGAGGATGCACCATCGCAGGGCTCTTAGCAATGGAAGACGGCAAAGTTCGGTCGACGATCGCACGAGCAATCCAGATTGCGACGGAACGCGCCAGCGAACTCGGTCAACCAACAAAAAATAGCTGCTATGCTTAATATTTCACGAGATCCAGTGCTTGGATGCAAAAATATACTGTCCAGAAGACTACATGTATCCCATCTTACTTTCGAACCCGCGTGGCACATAATTGCAAGGTCCGACATATGTCGTGGGTAGTGATAACGATACGATATCGCCAAAGTTCTCTTGCTCTCGTAAAATGAGGGCGGTCGTGTGGGTCGTACAACGCCGCCCAGAGTGTTGGAGAGCGACGCACAGTGAACGAACATGATAGAAAAGTAAATATTATGTATTTGGGCGCATTGCGGTAACACCGTGATCTGGATATCGGATCTAAGTTGAAGCATACGAGCTGGACCCAAAGGGCACTTACCTATTATACAAGGCGATCGACAGGCAAGTCTAAAAAAGCATTCCTGAGGACATGTCTCCTGCATATGAACCTCGCTGCTTTGGAGCCCAATGGCTGTCCAACAACGACAAGCAAGCAGGGCAAAATAGAACAGGAATAGTCAATTATTGACCACTCTCGATATTGCTCAGAAGAATGAGCGCCACTCCGTGTAATGGATGCGGTGAGACGCTAAAGTGAAAGAGCGTTTTCTTAGAGTCACGCGGCAAACAGAAGGGAATAATAAGATTGCAGAGGGTAATATACAGTGCCAACCTATTGAATGTGTCAGTATGCGACCTGAAATGATTGTGGAACAGCCTTACACAATAGCGATCACCGATCTGGAAGGATGGTGCCATGTATGAGCAAACAATGAGCATAGAATAGCTTGGTGGTACGCACAGAATTCGTGAGTGTCGTCTGCTCGTTTGACCGTTTGCTGGTTGAAGAAAAGAAAGGTGTGAATTTAGGTGTCGTGTGTGAGGACCAAACAAGGGACAAATAACACACTTTCCACGCCTCTTCAAAGTCGACCGGGAGGATAACATAACGGTTCTTGCGCACGGCTGCATAAAGAGTTCAGACCAAGAAGTTCGTACATGAGTAGAACATGCACACCTTGTAGACCAGCGGCTTGGACGATAGAAGTAATCTCTGCCGACGATAATCGATCGGGTCTTGAGACGTCTAAAATACTATCTATCAGCCCATAAAAGGATCCTCGAGTTCAGTTAGAACTGACAATCTTCGAGGTCGACATCGGGTCCAAGGTTCATCTTGCTAGTAACAGTTTGAAAAATCAGCCGTTTCTCACGTCGTGATGGGAGCGGGAACTCGATCTTTCGGTCAAGACGCCCAGGACGGAGTAGGGCGGGATCAAGGGTATCCGCACGATTTGTAGCCATGATGACCTTCAGTGTACGAAGAATCAATGTGACGGATCGAGAATGTCAAAACTAAATGACATACCTTGACATTACTGCCTTGGTCGAAACCATCCATCTGGTTCAGCAGCTCGAGCAGAATACGCTGAACCTCTCGGTCCGCCCCAGTTTGTGCGTCAAAGCGTTTGGTGGCGATAGCATCGATCTCGTCAATGAAGATGATAGCTGGCGCATTTTCACGTGCGAGCCGGAAGACGTCGCGGACCATGCGAGGCCCCTCGCCGAGGTACTTTTGTACGAATTCACTGCCGACCACACGAATGAATGAAGCAGTAGTGTGCTGCGCAACAGCTTTTACAAGCATGGTCTTCCCGGTACCTGTAATTAGAATAAGCACGGAACAACAAACGGCATATGTGCGACATTCACCTGGCGGGCCATACAACAATACACCACGAGGGGGGTCAATACCGATCTTCTTGTAGAGGTCGAAGTGGGTCAGAGGTAGTTCAACCGCTTCTCTAATTTCCTGCTTCTGCGAGTCCATTCCACCAACGTCAGAATACGTGACATCCGGTTTCTCCTCTTTCGAGAGCATAGCGATAGACGAATCCGCTTCCGGTGGCAAGATATCGACAAGGGCATTGGAGTGACGGTGGAGAGCGACAGAAGACGAAGGTTTCAACAACTCCCTGTCCAATGTGGACAAGATCCTCACGACATAATTTGAGCCGGTTGTCGAGCCCACGATGCCAGTCTGTTGGTCGATGGCCTCTAAGAATTGGCCGATGACGAGAGGTACAGACTTGATGCGCTTGACTTCCTCCTGCGCACGAATAAGCTCACGCTTGAGGTTAGCCTGCTCGTCTTTGATATAGCTTTCCTGGATGTCGAGAAGCTCGAGGTGACGAGAAAGTTTCTTGTACTTGGTGTAGAGGTCCTCTTCCTGGAGCTCTTTGTAGAGGGCAGACTTTTCGGTGACGACCGACTCGAAAGTTGGTTCCTAGCAAAAAGGTTTGTACTGTGAGCGAGCGAGGAGGACTTTGGAGAAGACTCACTTCCTTTCCAATGTCCTCCATGGTGATGATCTGAGAGTCATACGCGCGTATGACGCGTTCATTTAGGTGATGGGAAACACCTGCCATTTTGGTTGCCATAATTCAGACTTGACCTTGTTAAGCGCTCGACAGCGAGCGGCCATGGCGCACGTCGTCACTCCCCTCGACCAGCCTTCAAACTACAAGGACTCACAAAGTAGACTGGAGAGGGTCAAACAACAGGAACTCCTCTCCAAGTCGACGACCCTATACGTGCGTGACATACCCTCGAGCTTACCTGTGGTGGGCTGACACTCCTTTCAGATCGGCAATTTGAGTTTTTATACGACAGAAGAACAGATATATGAGCTATTCAGTAAGTGTGCCAGTCCGGAAGATGGTGGCGGTATCAAGCGTATCATCATGGGCCTCGACCGCAATACACGGTGCGGTTTTACTTCACTACTTCGCTTCTCTTCTGCTCATGCATCGCCATTCGTGAAGAACGCCCTGTGGATTCTGCTTTGTAGAATATTATACACATGCTGAAGCTCTCGCGAGTATGAGGCATGTCAGCGGTACAAAACTCGATGAACGTATCATCCGTTGCGACCTCGACCTGGGGTACAAGGAAGGACGTCAATTCGGCCGGGGAAAGAGTGGTGGACAGGTTCGAGATGAGCACAGGCAAGATTACGATCCAGGCCGCGGAGGTTGGGGTGCACAAGCACAGCTGGAAAGAAGAAGAGAGGTTGAAGAACGCTACGCCGACGCACTGGATGGTCCAGGCGCCGTTGCTGGTGGTGGCGGGGAATGGAAAGAGACTGAAGCCAGGCCGACCCTCAAGCGTGCTCGTTCTCCAGAAGATGAAGGGGACAACGCGCGATCAGTCCGTGGAATGCTTTCTTTTCTTCCTGCGCTGACCTGTCATTTTAGGCTCGTGCGCGAATCGAAGATCCTGAGGTCGAGAGGATGTAAAACGGTATTCTATGCTCTAGTTTATACAATGTAGCGCCCAGTATGGACTTATTAGAAGCCGTACTGACTATGCATAATATTTGTTGACACCCAAAAGTAGCCCATGCGGTATGCGGTCATCGGACTACACGAGCTCGTACCTGGAATTTTGTACCGAACGCGTCAGGCCGGAAGTGTGTCCGGTGAATGTGCCGGGCTATATGATACGAATTGGATACGGACGAGGTCCGGATCAGGTATCTCGAGTAAAGGGAGAACTCGTCCGCTTGCCTTCTGGACGGTGAACATCATCCTCAAGATCGTGAAGGGTAGAATCACTTACAGGTTAATTTTATAAATCTCAGGTTTGTCCCCCAATGTATCGATTTTACTGTGTTCGAGAAAGTCCTTCACGCATTCCATCGAGGCTTTCGGGGGAAAGCCCCATGCGCAAACTTGCCTGCCATTGCTCATGGCGCCGGAGGAAGTGAGGCCGGGCAAGGACCCTCGCTCGAAAGTTGCCTTGCGTCCCTTAACACCTCTCAGGTTTTCAATTGTCGAAGGCTCGAGACATGGGATGGCTGTAACACCATTCCCTCCTATGGTTGCATTTGCGAGCTTGGTGATGTTCATCTGCATAAAGTCGGGATGAGAGAGCGTAATGTAGGCCCTGCCTGTTGGTAAGAAACGGAAGAGCTGCAATTGGACTAACAGGCGTAAGAACGTGCATAGCAGAGCCAAGCTACTCACCATCCTCGACACCAACGAGTCGTTCGCGTCTTAGAGCTCTCTCTATGTCGGTAGGGAGAGTTGTACGGGATAGGTTCTCCAACCGGATGTGTCGTCTGGGCTCGGCTGTCATATGCATTCTTCGTTGCTCTACACAATAAATGAAATAACTCACTACTGAGCGTTCCTCCAGTTGGTCTAGCTGCTCGACATGCTGCACTCGCTGTGAACATTCCTAATGGTTGCAGAGTCACGGTGGTTAGAGCAGAGTCGTGTAGTCATGTGACCTCCTGTATTATTGCTTCCTACCACCACGATGTCCTCGAGGACTGACCACCGAAGACGAGAACGAAGCTGGGAACGAGAAGACAGGGACAGGGACAGGGACAAAGATCGCTACTCAAGAGGTGCACGGGCAGGTGGACATCGTGAAGCCGGACGCAGACGGGATAGCCGTTCACGAAGTCCTCCCCGGAGAGGTGCGTTAACTCTGGATCAACTATCATAGATCAATCTGATCTCATTTCCAAATAGACAGGCGCGACCACGACAGGGATAGAGACTACAAGAGCTCGCGGAGAGACGACAGACGTGATCACGAGCGGGATCGTGATGACCGCAGGCCCGATAGAAAAGAGGATAGAAAGAGTGAAAGGAAATCCGAGAGAAAAGATGATCGAGGTGACCATTACACTCCAGAACGAATTACCCCCAGGGATAAGGGCAGTCGCGGCAAGGAACCTTCTCGACACGGTGAACCTCAACGCCCACAGGAGCCACGTTCCGACGTCCAGTTCGCGGTTCGTACAGAGTCTCCAAAACGTAAGCGGTTTCTTGCTCTCCAGTGATGGACATTCAATTGGGAATACTAGATGATGTTCCTGCCCCGAGTCCCTCCAAGCCAATTCTAGATCCAGATACCCCGGTAGAGGAGGGCGAGGAGATGGATGTCACCACTGCTGAAGACGAATCCATGACGGCTATGATGGGTCTCACAGGCTTTGGTTCCACTAAAGTATGGATATCTTTACTCACTTCCTCTCATCTACCAATGATTGCATACACAGGGCAAGCATGTCGAGGGAAATCAAGAAGGTGTAACCAACGTCAAAAGAATGCGGACCTGGCGCCAATACATGAACCGGTGCGGCTCGCATTTCAATGTCAGTTCGCTCTATCTGACTTACTTTCATGACAGGCGTGGTGGATTCAACAGGTATTTGCACTTGCTTTTGTTTTATCTTTTTGCAAGCTCATACCATCGGTGCAGGCCATTGGACAAGATCAAGTAGCCTTTTGCCGCAGAATCATAGTTCAAGATAAGTCATGCCCTTTGTCTCTATAGAGTTTTCAAAGCTTCATCTTCGGCACACAATTGGTATCTTACCCACTCCTGTGATACATAGCTACTATAGTGATGCAATGTGTCATTTCAAGTTTGTTTCAAGTTGCAACAGTCGAGTGAATTGAAACAAAATATCTATCTGGAACATTCGTATCAACAACCAGTGTACTTGTGTTAATACATCGCCCGTATGGATGGAAAACAGACTCATAACTCAGACAAGACAAAATTACATGAACGATGAGAGGCAAAAACTGTGCTGATGTCGAGGGGGAGCGAAACCATGCTACCCCGCCGGATCCTCTGATACCACACTTAGAACCCATGCAGCTTGATAGTGTTCCTTGGGATACCCTCTTCGGTGAGGAAGTTTGCAATTTTGACCCTTTGATCTCCTTGAAGCTGAATGACTTGACCCATCTCCTCATCGTCAACAAGATTGCCGTTGCAAGCGAACTCCTGCACTCTGGTCAGCCAACGACCAAAGATTGAAGTGGATGACAAACTTTTTTGAAGGCTTTGAGGAGTTTCTTGGGATCGTACTCTGCGGGAGAATGAGAATCTGCATCGTCATGAGTCCCACAGCCAGGAGCCTCACCCTTGGGAAGACCTTGCAAGGTGGTCAAAGTCTTTCTTCCGTTCCTCTGCTGAATGCGGATATGAAGGTAATTCTGAGTAGAGCCCACGTCCTGGTTGCCCCCGAGAGGATCGCCCTCATCAGCAAAAGGATCTAGCAGGGGCGCCGTCGTGAGACAACATGTCGGGGGTGATGATTGTTGGTAAACTCACCGAAAGAGTTCAGGTTCTGCACGTTCATGCGATGATGAAGGATAGATGGATCTGAGGTGATGTTTGAAGTCACGATGAGAGTTGAAGGAAAGTGACGCTGACTGACCTCGAGACGGACCCGACGAATTTAATGTTGCAGTCGTGATTAGTAAGCCATGTCGCTACGGCAGGACAATTGACAAGTTGTTGTACTTGTGAATGCCGACTTGCGTCGGCAAAAACCTTGCTTGACGGCTGTTTGTGTTGAACCATTAGATCAAGTTTGTGCATCACAAGTTTCTTTGTCAGAACATCATTCATTGCATGCACCTCTATGAAAGTAAAACTATGTAACTATGAAAGTCATGATCATAATGAAGGCTAAAGGCTCATAACAAAGACTGATAATGCTCCCTTGTCACACCTCGTCATGCTGTCAGGACTCCAACTCAGGAGGTACTGGAACCATGCAACTATTCAAAAACACTGCCAAGATATAGGGCAAGCTCTTACTCTTGTTGGGCGCTACGCTGTTGTGACCAGGGGTACATAGGGAATAATGCGGGTGTACCCCCGGGTTGCACACGAGAGTGAGGCGATGCTGACAGTGAGGTGTGGGTGGAGGCGAGGTGACGGTGGTGAGGTGACAGTGGTGAGGCGACGGTGACAGCAAGGCGTGGGTGGAGGCGAGGACGAGACGGTGAGCGCGATGGGATCCATTCATCGCATGCAAATGCGTGCGCAAACGCGCAGTG
>QGOI01001923.1:0-15021 GCA_003313885.1 Boletus sp. MG55 | reverse complement strand
GTGCGCTTCTCAACCGCAGTCTCGACCTAAGCGACGTCGAACAGCGCGATCGGATATATATGAGGCAAAGCGTACCAGTAAGAGAAGTTGTCCAGAATACCTGGGAGGAATGTAAAAGGGCGAACACGCGTGCAGAGGGAGTGGGACTGACCAGAGGGAGACTGCGGGTATGAGGGAGGCAGCGAGCTCGACCGTGAGGTAAAGCGACATAAGGACCATGCAGCGTGGAATGCTACATACGTCTTTGAGCATTCTCCAGACATACGGGAGGCCCTGAACCATCTGTGAAGCAATTTCGAGACGTGAAGCACCTGGGATAGGGATGTTTGAACGCTTCTCCTCGTAGAGGTCCCATACGCCGATGCGGGTGTGTTTGACGCGAGTATTATCGTGTGGGTTAAACAGGCCTGGTCTCTGAAGTGATCTTCGCGGTTTTTTGGCCATGATACGGTTGTGCTTGCTCGGTATACAGGACCGAACTTCCAGCAACTTTGTCAAGTTTCAACATACACAAATTTGGTAAGGTACAGGGGTCGTGCGAAACCAACGAACCTCACGTTGAACGTACTTATGTAGTAGAGTCGCAAATAACTAGGAGAATAAAAACGCTTTGATACAGCGAGCGTTTTCCAATTTTTAGCAGAGGTAGTCTGAAATATCGTACTTAGTTGCTCAAGTGGTTCGTCGGTTCAACGCGTGCTTGAAGACACGCGTCGTCGTCACGTGTCGACGTTCACACTGACCACGACGATGACTGCCAATATAGCTTCGGATCTCTCTGCCCTCCTCAACTCGTCCAGGACGCTCAACACCCATCTCTCTCGACCAGACCTTCCTTCCGTCAACCTCACCCTCGACCAGATCGAGGCACAGTCACGCAGGCTTGTCTCTCGCCAACCGGGCGCGCCGACAGACACAGACA
The DNA here is from genome assembly GCA_003313885.1 of Boletus sp. MG55. Classification (NCBI taxonomy): domain Eukaryota; kingdom Fungi; phylum Basidiomycota; class Agaricomycetes; order Boletales; family Boletaceae; genus Boletus; species Boletus sp. MG55. The sequence goes on along the minus strand of QGOI01001923.1, from coordinate 14,099 downwards.
GAGCGTGAGCCGCGTGCTACCCACATCCATCTCTCGTCCTGCTCACACTCGCTCGCACAGGAACTATCTGTTGGCACAAGCCCACGTCGATGCACCCGCGTTGGCCAACTCGATTGCGCATCTGAACACGTCCACCACGTTCTCTCCCCTACAGCCTCTCCAGGACACGGACGTCGCGGGCTACCTTCGCCATGCACACGAACAAAATCTCATATCCACGATCGAGGAGGGAAGAAGAGAGACCCAAGAGGATTTCTATCGGCTCCTCGAAGACCGCAGTAGGAAAGATTGGGAGGCAAAGAAAAGACGGGTGTTCGAGGAACTCGGAGGTCGCGCGAGCAGCGACAACAAGGCGTTGGCTGAAATGAAGAAGAGCTTCCATGCAAGGGGAAGTCTTGCCGTGCGTGACGCGTTAACTGGCAGTAATTCACTCGTTCAGATCTCTGGTTGACAGGCAAGTACGGGCCCAAGCTTGACGCTGCAAATGCAAAGCAAGATGATGGTGTACGACCGTGCGGTCGGTGAGCTGAATGCAGCGAGGTTACGGGGAACCTCGTGTCCAATCATTCATCTCTTTATGCAAGCTGCCGCAACTCTCAACGTCGAGGTAAACTCAGATTCGACGTTTTATCCATTTCATCCTTTGACGTTCGCACGTCCTGCAGGCCGCGTCTTCTCAAATGATGTTCAACTTTCACCTCATTGCAAAAATCACTGGCGAACCCCCCGCTCTTCCCCCAGTCGAGCACGCAGGGGCCCACATCCTCAACGCACCCTTGTTTGAGAGGAAATACGCACGCGTACACCTTGGGGACTCGGAATCCCGCGAAGCATCTGCGCTGAGGACGCAAATTGCCAAGGGATCCCGAGAGGCACTCGAGGACCAGTATTGGGATGTCATCGATCGGTCGATTCAGTCGAGGCCTATGGAGGCACGGCTTGGCGGTGATCCGAGCGTGGCAAACAAGATCCGCGCGTACCTGTTGATGAGGTATTACAAAAACGGAGAGTGGGAGGATCGGATAGAGGTAGGTTGTTGCTCTCTCTCAAGGCCTACCCTGACCACGGTTGTCACAGCTTGTAGCTAGCCAGCCACTATGGGCAAAGTTGTACTACCTCGTGCGTACCGGGCATGCACAGGAAGCCCTCGACGAGGCACTACGGTGTCAGGCGGCGATCGATCACCGGGAACCCAGCTTTGTGAGCCACTTCAAGTCTTGGATCGAGTCTCCAGATAGGTGGTATGTTCGAAAAACGTGTGCTGGACATGCTGGACATCTCATCATCGACAAACAGGCTGTCGAAACCACACAGAGACCATCTACAGAGCGTTTATAATGCACACATGTTGCACTCTGCTTCAGCTGATCCGTTTAAGCTTGCGCTGTACAAACTCATGGGTCGTTTAGAGCCCTCGAGGCGCACGGTGCCTCAAGTCACGACAACAACAGAGGATTGGCTGTGGCTCCAGCTTGCGATGGTAGGTATCGAGTTTCATTCACGATGTATCACAGGTCTAACGGACGCAAAATAGGTCGACGAGGATGAAGAAGGAGGTCTGCGTGGACTGACTGAAGTTTTGTTGAGCTACGGTGAACGTCACTTTGATGCAGCCAGCCAAGGCATTTGGGCAAGTGTACTACTCTTGTGTGGACAGTTTGAAAGGGTTTGCCATTCACAGCATCATGGAGTATTCTTCACGACTGATCCCTTTCTACAAAGGCTGTGGCTGCCCTATGGGAGCGTCCGGAAACCGAAATCGAGGCAGTTCATCTTGCCATTGCATTGGCGTACCATGGTCTACTTCGTGTCCCTTCACGCGCAGAGACGTCTGAGCTTGGCCCTCGTATGTCCTTTCATCTTTCGAGCGTTAAACGACCGTTCAAAAACTACACCGACAGTGACCTTGTCGCCTCTCGGTCCGCCAGCTCTCAGCCTCTCCACACTGATCTGGCGCTACGTTCGCCAGTTCGTGAAAATGGACGCGAAAGAAGCGCTCCAATACGTCTACTGCGTTTGCTTATCCGCAGACCAAGGTAACGACGTCGGAAAAGAAAACCTGGAGAGCGCTTGGGAGCTCGTGCGGCGCATCATCGTGTTGGCACACTCTGGGCCAGCATGGGAAGAGCTCGTCGGTGGGTTTAGACCCGACGGCACGAAATTCGTATGTCTTTATGTGTCTTTGTCGTTTCTCTGACGTGCAAGGGTTCTCGCTTGGTAGAGTGGCGTCGTTGAACGGGGGGCTGCACTGCTCCACCTGCAAAGTACGGCTCAATACAACGAACATATTCTCATTCGCGCCGCGCGCGAGTCAGAGGCCAACGACCGCATTCCTGAAGCGATCAAGTTGTACAATCTCGCGGGCGATTATGCCACCGTGATCGCATGTCTCGCGCAAGCGCTCGGAAACACGCTCTCGTTGACTAGCGGAGAAAACGAAAAGGGAAGGGTGATCGAAAAGACGGCCGTCGAAATTTTGCGACACTATGAACGGATGAACAGGGCTGTGGGGAAGGATAGAGATGCCGCCGTGAAGCTTTTGAGAGTGAGGGAGGCGATCAACGCAAAGAATGCGGGGAGACCAGACGTTACGCTCGAGGTATGTTGCTTCCATTTCACATCACGTCCCCTTTGCGAATTTCGGACGACTGACATGCCCATGTTAGATCATGGAGTCGACGGATCTGATTCCTCTGGATGGGGACGTCGCAAAAATCACTCGCAAAGCAGATGAGTTCAAGGAGCTTCACGATGCGCTGCAGCGCAACTTGCAAGCGTACCTGCCACTGACGATGGATTCGCTCGCGGCGGTGCACCAATCGGTCAAGGCCTCCGCTGTTACCGAAGCCACACGACAAATGGTGAGCTTCTTTTTAGTTCCTCTAGGTTCCTCCGTCTGACTTTCTGCGTTTCAGACTCTGACCTCGCTACGGAAGAAATCGAGGTCGTTGATGGTGTTTGCTGGAATGCTCAAGTATCGCATGTCGCCCGACGTGTATTCATATCTGGCCAGGCTGGACGTCGAGATTGCGTTGTAAAATATGTAGTGTCGTCGATAAAGTGCCATGTCTTCATTTTCGTTCATGGAAAACAACGTACCTGATGCGTATCGTGATGATGATATGAAACGCTATGCCTGAAGTTAAAATAGAGTGCCTCATCGCTGAGCTGGTACTAGATCCTCCACGTCTTCGTCTTCGTCCGCTTCGATCCCGTTCTCCTCAGTCATATCTGCATCTACTTTGTTATTTTCTCCGCTCGTCTGATTCTGGCACTGTATGAGATCGAGTAGAGTCAGGACGGAGAGGCGGACGAATAGACAGTCAGGCTCACATGATACACCGCAGTCCAATACCCGCCCCAATACATGGCGCTCAGTGCATTATTGAACGCCTCGTCGCGACTGACCATCGTCGTCGACGGAGGCGGGACGAAGAACGGAGCGCTCGCGGCGGGGTAAGCTGTCGTTGTGCCGAGGGAGGGGTCGTGTGTCGGGACGTAGCTGTCAAAGTCGAGCAGGGCGGTGTCGGGTTCGCCGATCTCTTGGTCTTGGGGGATGTGTGTCGCGCGTGGTTTGGGTTTGCTGGGACCGGGTTTGGGGACGGGTGCTGTGTAGGGTTTGTTGTACCATCTGGTGGACGAGACGACGTCCGGCGATCAGGAGGGGAGAAGAGATGGGGATGAATGGAACGTACAAGGGGGATTTTTTGACGGGTTCTGTTTTCCATGCTTTCGACGTGCCGTGGTAGGCCTTGAGGAAGACGTGAGCGACGTGGGGAGTAGGGGAGAGAAGAGGAGGGGTACAATACCTCGTATTCGGCCGCTGCAGAGTTCCACGCGTCGACGAGGGCCGAGTCGTCCCAGATCTCTTCGTGCGTGAGTGGTCTGCTTTCTTCTTCTTCGTCCTCCTGTTCCTGTTCCGCGTTTGCGTCTGCGGTTTCGTTCCCTTCCGCTACCTCCTCGCCGTCGTCTTCCTCTTCCTCCTCGACGTCGTCTGCGTACGACATCGTGACAGATCCAGCGGCGAGAGGTGCTGGTGCAGTTGCGCTGCCTTCTTGTTCGTCATACACCACGCCGACGGCAGCGCTCCCCGGGTCGTCCCAGTGTTGGAGATGTGCCCTTTGGGATGGGGCAGACGGGGTTTTTCGTGGGTTGGGGTGGTTTCGTTTGCGTTTCTTCGTGGGTGGGAGGCGTGTGTTGGCGTATGGATTGGCTGAGGGGGCCGTTGGAGGTTCGTCGAGGTCGTATCGAACGAGTGGACGCATCATGGTGGGGTCAAGATCGGAACGTAACCTGACGAGTCGATCCGCGACTCTCCCACTTGCCATTACTACATCATGATCGTCGGAAGCGTTCGCCTTGGCTGTTACACCCCACAAGACCACCGAGACCACTTCAGAGACCAAGCATGTTCGACCCACACGATGTGATACTCATAAGCGTTGGTGTATGGGACCTTCAAGACCAGGAGAGACGCTCCGTCGAATCCCCATCCCAGTTGTTCAATCTCATCTAGAAACGGCTTCACTTTCGTTACTGTAATCTGAGCATTATTTGGCAAAGCCCTACATCGATGCCCATCCCACCACAATCAGCTCATCGATCACACTGCCAACACGTCTAGTTCAAGTCTCTTCGCAAGCGTGCGGAAGTTGTATTTCGGAATTATTCCCTCTTCTTTCGCCCATTGGTTCGCTCGTCCCTTCCCCCCTTCACGCATCCCAGATTGTTTGAGAGACGGCACACCCTACGGGGAAACGGGACCACGATTTTCTCGCATAGGTTCGGAAACGTGCAGATCTCTTCGTGTGCGTCCTCTCCTTATTGACCATATTTGATCCATGGTATCTCTCCTCCTCAGGTACGTGGCCGATGTCGAGATCCAGGAGGCGGGTATGCACGAAGCGTCAAGCCTTGGTCCAGGACGGCGAGTATGGACGGACATGGCGGTTACAAGCTGAAGCGTTCCTACCGCCAATCGTCGGGTACCAGGCGTCCATGAAACCATAAGCTCCGTTGGCCTGACCGAAACTGTGAATTCGGGATTGTTGAAGCTATCGATACGGTGAGGCAGAATTGACTCTTCAAGTCTGGGTTTCGTGGATCATGTGTATCATGGGTGAAGTGCTTCGTTTGTCTGATCGAAAGCAAGCTGGAGACGGTCGAGTGACATCTAGTCTTTCCTGCTAGGCAGTCCGAGCTACTAGGTCAAGTGCCAGACACTGAAGAAGCAGTTGTGTAGACTGATATGCGAACTCAAATTCGGCGAGAGTCCTATTCAACAGGGCGCTGAATTCTACTCCCGCCGGTGGTGTACTTGCCATCGCGCGGTTCGAGAAAACGTTCAAAGGCACATGGGTCGTTCGCCTACTTTGCTCACAACCATTTTCCATCAGGTATGAGGGTAATTCCGCGATCTCATGCTCTTCCAGCATGCACGGCTGCTTGTCAGTCACTGAGGTGGCGATGCGTCAAGGCCCAAGTTGTTCCGCTTAGTTGATCCTCTGGCGATTCAAGACATGCCGGTATGTCTAACGCAGTCGTTGTACAGGACTTCCTCGCCCGGCGAGTTCTCTACCTTGTCAGCCGCAGGAGAGACCAGTATAGAATGACGCATCCTGGCTCGCCACCAAACCGAATTTGGACACTTGGAATGCGGCTGACAATCCCTGGACGAATATAAAAGGTCTCGCGTCCCTCCAGGTATCACCATTCCTTTCTTCCTCTTCTTTTTTCTTTCTTTTCTTCTTCACGCTCTGCTCGGGTTCCAGCGGGCAGAATGCTTTCGGTGACAGCGTTGCATCTTTGGGCATCGGCGGGCTTCACGAATTCTTTCTGTCGTCGTGCGAGGTAAGCTCGCAGTCCATGACATGATCCTTCTGTGGCGCTGACACGCATGTATTGCAGATACATGTGCCAGGTTGTCCGCAGACGGTTCGGAATGTGACCACAGTGCATCGGTTCTCGTGTCATCTCCCGACATTGAACGAACGTTCTCGCAGCTCGCCAGAGCCAGACAGTGATCCCCTCGGCTGTGCAACCGACGTGGAGGGTAAAGCACATGATTCCGACCTTCGACTTGGCTGGTTACGGCCTCGACGGTTCTTGCACATGGACAACGGTAACGGCGAGGTCACACCACCTTTGTCAGGCCACCAGCGATGGCTACGAGCTTCGGCACTGGTTCGAGTGCTTTCACGGCCATCTGTCTGGTTGCCAATAAGCCTAGTGGTAATAGGTCTGCTTTCTCCAACGCTGTGGCGAGCGTCGCTCATCGAGCAGTTACCAGGCAAGATCCACGGCTAGCTCTGTCGTCCCCGAGGATCCGTTTATCACCCGATACCCTTTTTCACTTTTCCAACTATCGTCGCTCTTTTGGATTCGGTTTCTTTTCATTTCTCAGGTACGTTGACCGACTTTAATTCTGATCATCGCCTCTGTCCTCACGCACTTCAGTATAGAAAACAAATACAAAAAATCAGAAAATTGAAATAACCCAAAAACAATTCTTCTCCTTTTCAGGTATGCTGTCCTCCGACGCCTCGCTCTCCACTCTGCTGAGGTGACTTGGCCGCCAGTTTTTTCTTCCTTTTTCTTTAGTTCATCTCCGGTTTCTGTTGAGTTCTCAGTAGTGGTGCGTTGACCGAGTTTACTCTGACGACTCGGTCCTGACGCGTTTCGATAGAAAAACAGAAAAATAGACAAAGAAATCAGATAACTCAAAAGTCCATAAATGTTTCTTTTCATCCTTAGGTATGGTTTGTTGATATGTCCTCGTCACCCTTCTGACGTGTCTCAATTTCAGTATCTCTCCTTGGTTTCGGTTCCTCTTTTTTAGTAATGTTAAGGTGTCCCTTCGAGCTTTCTGCTTCGATCCTGACGCTTTCTTGCAGAATAAAATGTACAAAAAAAAACAGAAATGATAAAAACCCACAAAAAACTCCTCCTTTCAGGTATGCAATGTTCTAACACCCTACTCCCCACTCTGCTGACGCGACTTGACCACTAGTCATCTTTTCTCTTGGTTCAGCTTTAGTCATTTCTTTGGATTCGGTTTCTTTTTGGTACGCTGTCGTCTGCTGAACTCTTGTTGAGCAAAATCTAACGCACCGCAAGTTAGAAAATATCAAAAAACCCAAACAAAATCAGAAAATTTGCAAAAACCCACAGAACGATGCAAATCCCGACACTCCATCGATGACGTGCGTGCACATCATTACGAATCTGCTCGCCTCGATTCGATCTTGACGCTGCTCGGACATTTCTTACCTGCTCCTTTTTACCTCCCCGGACGCATCTTGCCATTTAACGCCTACTTCGAGTTGGTGGAAATCCTCGATGCGCCCGTTGACCCCCACCTTCCGACACGGCCCACGGCAGCGTGTTCATTGTTCAAGCTCGGATCTTGGTTCTCGTGCAAGCAAACTTGATCGATTGTAACTCTCTCGTCGCAACCTTTGGACTTCACTTCTCGACAACTACTCGGCACCCCATTATCGTCGATCGAATGGGACGGCAACGTGGTCTTGCAATGGTGGCCCTCGCACTTTTCGACCACCTTCGCTTTCTGCCGGATAACTCGAGGAACGGACGCTGGTGCGACGCTGTTTGCATGTCACTCGAGCTTAGATTTGCCATGGTTTTTCGTGATCATACCTAGATAGGATTCGATGGGGCTGTATCGTTTTGTGGACAAAAAATATAAAATGGTTAGAATCCTTGAACCGCCTGAACGAACACTTTAGAGATGTTTAAACATGTAATGGAAGACATTTCTTGACATCATTGATGGACGGGTGGTTCGTTCTGAAAAAATTACACATCGTTCACAATTAGATGGAACATTACTATGCGTGAAATAGAACAGACACGATGCTCATGAAATTCGGGAGCATACGCCAACTACAGTATCTTATTTCCATGGCATGATAATGTTCGAATACACTATCTTCGAATCTACTCCTACAATATTTCACTGACCAGCCATCTGCAAAGTATTGACTACAGCAGTTTTAATCTTACACCTCCCGACGACAGATTTATACTGCTGCATTGGTCTGCCTGAGTGCATCTCTCAAGAAGCCCGGGTATCCATGCTCAGCCTCCTCCGCAAGTTCTTCTTTATACTTTTTAAGACCTCCAGAGTAATTGTACGCTTCCACACGCTTCCCGGGAATGTTGGCACCCATATAGAAACTGGAGACCTTGGGAAACAACGTAGCCTTGGACAGTTCTTCGATATGCTCTTTGAAAACCCGCGTGGCCATAGTGGTCGGGGAAAACTTGGTAATGCCCTTGTGGCGAAGCCAATCGAGAGTCTTGACAACCCATGCCCCTTGGACCTCTACGCACGGGGGACCGTTGCATAAAGCCGTCGGAGCCTGGGGGCCAAACAGGTAGAAGAAATTGGGAAAGTTGTCGACCGTGATGCCGAGACTGTTGGCAGCGGGTTCAGCTCACGCATTCTATCCTGGAATCAGGGAAGACGAGACTTACTATGTCAGTACGCCGTCTTTCCCACTCCAGTGGTCCTTGATCGTCTCACCGTCCAGGCCACGGATGTCAATGTCCAGAATACTCCCTATGTGGGAGTCCCATCCTAAGCAGACCCTAGCTCAGCGATTCTTTTCGCATGTGGCGAGCCCAGACCCACCTGTAGCAAAAACGAGGATATCTAAGTCGATCTCCTTCGCTGACGTCTTGACGCCAGTAGGGGTGATCTCCAGAATAGGCGTCGCTTTTACGTCAACAATCTCGATGTTGTCACGGTCGCAGACTTCATAGAAATTCTCCTCCAGGGATGAATTCTTACATCCAAATGGGTAAGGTTGCACCTCTGGTGCCAGAAGTTCGCGCTTTACAGGATCCTTGACCCGTTCACAGACTTTCTTCCGCCAGAACGCATATGCTTCGTCATTGCATGCTTGGTCGAGAAGTATTCCCAAATAATTGGCGACTACATACAGGTCTCTGTCAGTGGGATGTCTTGGACTCGTTAATGTACTTACGCCAGAAATGGAATCCACCTAGGTCCCATAATTCTTCTAAGACGGCTTGCCTTTGTTCCGGAGTGTCGCTCATCATCGGTCGGTAGATGAGGTCGTATGGAAACCCAGAAAACGTATTGGTTAACTTCTCAAAGAGCTGCTCGTACACCGGTTTGAAATGATCCTGGATTTGCTTGTTGATAGCATATGGCCTCATAGGAAGGGCTGTATTCGGTGCACGTTGGAAAACGGTCAGTTGTTTCGCCTATGCCAAGGTTACTTCAAAGACAGTGAAGAATAGATCAGACGTACATGTGGTCCAAGTGCCTGGATGACTTGTACACCACTTGCTCCCGTACCGACAACCCCGATTCTCTTTCCAGCAGTCTCGTAGCCCACTTGCCACCGCGCGGTGTGCGTCGCCAATCCTTTGAACGTATCCAAACCCTTGTATTCAGGGGTATACGGCTTGGATGCGAATCCCTGTAAAGTCCGCAATTAATCAAAGGACAAACAGACCTTCGAAGATTATGACCGTGCAAGAGATCAAATAATGAGCGGAAGCCTTGTAGACGCCGTCCTTCCCTTCACATGTGACGTGCCAAACGTGCAACTGGTCGTCCCAGTGTGCACTCTTCACGGTGGTATCAAAGCGGCAATCTTTGCGGAGGTCCATCCTATCAGCGACGTAGGCAAAGTACCTATGAGGGAACGATCCCGTTCAGTGCATGAATACGACGAATGTTTCGATGGATACCTTTGGAGTTCATGCCATTCAGGGAACTTTTGTGTCCACGACCATCCCTTCCAGATCTCGGGGAGAGAAAACTCGTAAGAAGGGACGTCGCTATCTACGCGGGCACCAGGGTATCTATTCCAATACCACGTCCCACCGAGATCAGATGCAGTCTCGACAAGCTTGCATTTGAAGCCGAGCTTGCGCAAGTGGATGAGCTGATAAATGCCGCTAAACCCGGCGCCGATGATGACAGCGTCATAATGTTCTTCGGTCATGGATGCAGTAGGGTTTGGAGTTTCTGCTGGGCTGTTTTTGAGCAGGGGAGAGGGCATTAAATACTTCCGATGAGTCCCGCAAATGTGAAACCCACCCTCAAGACCCATGCCCATCGCATAATATAAAATGATAGACATGTTTTGAGCAGCGGAGAGGTCACTAAATACTTCCGATGTCCCGGTAATGTGAAACGCACACTCAAGACCCGCAATGATAGACATGTCGATAAGACCGTAATTTATGAGGTCTTCGAAGCAGGACTGACCCAATCGCTGACGGTCACCGTGTCAGATGTCCTTTATGAACCCCCTGATGGCCCAAAAGAGGCTAATGAAGTTGGAGTTCTTGGCCGGTCCACGGCATTGAAATGCTTCGGGATACTGTTCCAGTGCTGAGGTATCCCTGGATAGAGGATATGAAAGATCAGTGAACCTTGTGCTATGTGTATGGGACCGCTCTTCCGTGAATGGAGACACTGGGAGGTAAATGTAAGAACTTGACTCAGCAGAGTCAGCCAAAACTTACGGTACTAGTCACTTATGAGAGATATGAGGGTGAGATAAGAAAGAAGCTTCGAGGACGTAAATCGGTTCGTCTGTCGCAGCTTGTATTTGCATGGGCCTGGCCTCACTGACTCAGGCCCTACTACACAATAATGGCCAGGACAGGGCCTATGATATCATGTTCAGCGGGCCTGGCTTGGAGTCTTGGACTCGGAGCTACTAGGCCCGACGAGTCGGAGCAGACAGTGTTAGATCTGGGCAAATGTTCCGGACGCGTGCTGAACGAAAAGTGCTTGAGCACGGATCCGACGCCAAGGACAAGGACGAATGCGTACCGGTCTCCACCATCAGAAATGCTGGTGTCGACGGTCCACTTGGTGATGCACCCGTGACGCACGTTCCATACCACGACCGAAGGGCGCGACCATCCTCAAGCCACTTTCCAGTGAAGATCAAGCTGGAGTGGGGCAGACGCGGTTTTCTGTGGGTTGTGGTGTGCGTGCGTTGGCATGGCTGAGGGGGCCGCTGGAGGTTCGTCGAAGTCGTATCGAACGAGTGGATGTATAGGGTGAAGGTTGGAACGTAACCTAACGAGTCGATCTGATCCTACATCGTGATCGTCGGAAGCGCCCGCGGCGCAAACCTTTGCTGTTACACCCCACAAGACCACTGAGGTCACTTCAAAGACCAAGCATTTTCGACCAAGCGTTGGTGTATAGGACCTTTAAGAGAGACGCTCCGTCGAATCCCCGTCCCAGTTGTTTCGCATCTAGAAACAGCTTCATAAACAGAACGTGACTCGGTGGATCGCCTTCGTTAATCATCCGCAATACAATACTAGTACTGGGAATCCTCCAGTCGAGGTTGTCGGGGATGACGCAGGTAACTTTCCGGCGGTAGGACGCCCTCACACCGTTAAAGACTGGTTGAAATGTGATGATGATATGGAACGCTATACCTGAAGTTAAAATAGAGTACCTCATCGCTGAGCTAGTTCTAGATCCTCCCCGTCTTCGTCCGCTTCGATCCCGTTCTCCTCAGTCGCATCTCCATGTACTTTATTATTTTCTCCGCTTGTCTGATTCTGATTCTGTATGAGATCAAGTAGAGTCGGGACGGAGAGGCGGACCAATAGACAGTCGGGCTCACATGATACACCGCGGTCCAATATCCGCCCCAATACATGGCGCTCAGTGCATTATTGAACGCCTCGTCGCGACTGACCATCGTCGTCGACGGAGGCGGGACGAAGAACGAGCGCTCGCGGCGGGGTTAGCTGTTGTTGTGTCGGATGGGATGCCGAGGGAGGGGTCGTGTGTCGGGGCGTAGCTGTCGGAGTCGAGCGGAGCGGTATTGGGTTCGGGTTTACCGTCCTCTTGGTCTTGGGGGACGTGCTTCACGTATGGTTTGGGTTTGGTCGATCAGGACGGGGAGAAGAGATGGGACGCATGGGGCGTACGGGGGTGTTTTTTGACGGGTTCTGTTTTCCATGCTTTCGACGCGCCGTGGTAGGCCTTGAGGAACGCGTGAGCGACGTGTATGGGTGGGGTGAGGTAGGAGAGAAGACGGAGAGGTACGGTACCTCGTAATTTCCACGCCGATCGATGAGGGCCAAGTCGTCGCAAACCTCTTCGTGCGTGAGTGGTCTGCTTTCTTCTTCTTCTTCCTGTTCCTGTTCCTGTTCCGCGCTTGCGGCTTCGTCTCTATCCGCTACCTCCTCGCCGTATTCTTCCTCTTCCTCCTCAACATCGTCTGCATATAACATCGTGCCGGATCCCGGGCCAGCGGCGAGAGGTGCTGGTGCAGTTGCGCTGTCTTCTTGTTCGTCATATACCACGCCGACGGCAGTGCTCCCTGGGTCGTCCCAGTGTTGGAGATGAGCCTTTTAGGGTGGGCAGACGGGGGTTATTGTGGGTTGTGGTGGTTTCATTTGCGTTTCTTCGTGGGTGGTCGGCGTGTGTTGGCATATGGAGAGGTTAAAGGGGACTGTTGGAGTTCATCGACGTCGTATCGTAGAGTGGACGCATGGGACGGTGAAGGCTGGAACGTAACCTAATGAGTCGATCCGCCCCACTTGCCAATACTACATCGTCAGAAGCGTCCGCGACGCAAGCCTTGGCTGTTACACCCCACAAGACCACCAAGACCACTTCAAAGACCAAGGTTGTTCGACCCACACATGCTATACTCATCAGGTGTTGGTGTATGGAACGGAGAGACGCTCCGCCGAATCTCCGTCCCAGAAGTTGTTTCGCATCTAGAAACAGCTTCATCATACAGTACTCCGAGTCGGTGGGCCTTCGTTAATCAATATACTAGTACTTGGGAGTCCTCCAGTCGTGTCGGGGATGACGCAGGGGACTTTCCGAGGATAAGACCGTTATAACAATAATAAATGTTGGCTTGTACTCTTCTGCTTCCGGGATCCTTAAAGGAAGCTTCGGCGGCCCATGGCACAAGGTACAGGCAACCTGATCTGTACGCCAGTAGGAATACGTCGCCACAGACGGTCTTGTACCAGGGAACAATGACCCAAAGGTAAGATATGCATATTGACAGTGACTCGGATTTAAATCGCTTTGGAAAAGCTTCTTCTGGCAGCTTTGCACCACCTAGCCTCAGGCGCGTATTCTACTCCAGTTCGGGTCGGCGGAAATCCTCGATGCGCCCGTTGACCCTACCCTCTCTTTCGTCTCGGCCACAGCAGTGTATTCATTGTTCAAGCTCGGATCTTGGTTCTCGTGCATGCAAACTCGATCGAGTGTAGCTTCCTCGTTGCGGACCTTTCGACTCCACTTCCCGACAAGTACTCGGCAACGTGGTCTTGCAATGATGGCTTCGCACACCGCCTTTGCCTTCTGCCGGATAACTCGAGGAACAGGCGCTGGTGCGACGCTGTTTGCATGTCACTCGAGCTTATATTTGAGTTTTCCCTGATCATACATAGATAGGATTCGATGGGGCTGTATCGTTTTGTGGACAAAAAAAACATAAAATGGTTAAAATCCTTGAACCGCCTGAACAAACACTCTAGAGGTGTTTAAACATGCAATGCAGGACGTTTCTTGACATCATTGATGGATGGGGGTGGTTCGTTCTGAAAATTTTAGTAACGCATCGTTCACAATTAGGTGGAACATTACTAAGCGTGAAATTATCTGAAATACAACAGACATGTGCAATTTGGGAGCATCCGTAAACTTCCGTGGATATCGAATCGCTACGGTGGAGCGTGCAAAGTATCGGATACGATAACGGTGTAGGTACATGAAAGTGGTACTGAGTGTATGGTAAGGAAAGTGTATGGGCAAAAGCCCGAAGGGCTTTTCGGTCCGAGGCACTGCTAATCCGAGAGAGCGAGCTGCGTTCCCATATGGAAGGAGCCTGTGACGCATGCAGCGAAGCTCTACCCACATAGAAGGAGGAGGCTTACCTTAGCGGACTGGTGGCATGACGAAGCGACTGAGTTGATCTGCCATGTCCGGGCGCTGATGGAGGTAGGGTGCCAAAATTAGCGCGTGACGCCTTAAATATAGGGTGAATGATTCGCTAGACCATCTTCCCATGACCTTGATGACATCAAAAGGAATTCCT
>QGOI01001917.1:0-12291 GCA_003313885.1 Boletus sp. MG55 | reverse complement strand
AATACCTGTCGAGCAGAACAATCAGTCAATGCCTACCACACAGCTCCGCCTGTTACCATATCACGTGAATCCGTTTCTTGAGAAAAGTAGTCTTTGCACGATCGGCAATAAATTCCTTCATTCTCAGAAATTCATCTACACGACCAGCTTCGAAGCCCTGCGAGTCATGAAAGACGAATTTATTGTTGCTCCGGAAAACCAGTTCGTTCTCGATGTCGTGCATTCCGCGCTAACAATGATTAGTTATAACATGCCCCACGTCTTAGTCTGACGTATAGCAGCAGTACCCACCTCCCTGGATCCCTCGACTTGGGACAGATCGATCTGATCGCACGGCTCAGCATGCCACTCAACCACACAGATCAACTCAGACTCGTACCTTGTTTCCCTTACCATCGTAGACCTCTGGGTTTTCCGTAGTGTTACAGATTGCGCGGAGGATAGTCGTCTTGCCAGCATTCGCCCGCCCGACGATAAGGATCCTGAAACGGCCGAATTTTTCTCGAATGTTTTCAAAACCCGCTGCGCTTTCTGTTGACATTCTATAGAGTGCGCAAATCCGTGAAGAAAAGCAAGGCTGAGAGTCAAGCTGGTGGTGGTGAAGGTGAGGAATCAAGTTCGACGAGGTGATCGATCGATTCAGCAACCACTTCCGACTTCCGACGGGTCACGTGATCTGGTCGTCGTGCCCAACTCGGAGGATTCATTTGTTCCTTCCTTCCGAGTCCGAATTCCCACATAGTTGCTGGACGGAACGCTCGTAATTTTCGTTTCTACTATTGGCACCTTGGATTTGGTCGTCCTTGGCTTCAGTTTCCCCACTTCAAAGCGACGCGAACCGTTCCTCGATAACTTTCCCTGAGGCATGGGGTGTTCAAGGTGGCACGTTCTTGGGTGTGGCTACCACGCACTGAGCCCTGGACGTTAGCCCCACCGACCAAAGCGCAGAAAATGAGGTAGTGTCCAGGATGAAGTGACTGGTTCGACCCCGTAAGTGGTTCCAGTTTACATATGCTCAGTCGGGATGCTTCCGCTTTGCCAGTGATTCGTGGTATGAAACAGGTCCATATCCTACGGCGAAAAGTATATTTTGATAGCTGTAGACTGTATGTCATTCCAGCGGAACGTACTCAATATGACAACTTGTCTGAGGGTGGAGCCACTAGGGTTCATGCCTCGTTTCATGGTCACCATACCATTGGCAGTTAGATGGGTAACGCGCATGAGATACGAACCATGGGGTATGATACATGATCATGGGATCCTGAGGATCGCATCGTACCAGAAACCCACACGGACATACTCGAAAAACGGTCATGGTATGTTGCCGTACCCGTCCATCCCCCGTGTTCCGCCATCTTCCCAACACCCCCACCTGCTCCAGATGACACAGACTACCATCCATCCCTTTTTCCTCCTACCCTGGACTTGGTGGTTCGGAGCGAGTTGGACGTCTTCCTACAGCCCGAGGTTCTTCGACTGCAACAACTTCATCTGGGGAGCTGACGTCGAAGTGCCTGCATGTTGAATGTCCCATGAACACCCGAGGACCAGCGAAAAGAAACACGCACGAGCCTCCTCCAATCCAGTGTCCCGTGCTCTGAACGGGTCCCGCTGGGTGATATCAATGTATCTATGCACAAGGTGAACAAGCTCGATGTGCTTCGTGTCGCCTTGCCACTCCAGGCCTGCTTTTCTTGTTCCTGCGTTGTCCAGGTTGCGGTTCAGGCAGAGACAAGCCAATGCGCCACCGACACGCGACGCGCTATTGGTGCTTGCGGGCTTTGTAGACCGGTTATGCAAGAAGGTCCGTCTCGGCTTTATCACCGATGGGTTCTGCCTGGAGAGTTCCACTCGGGCTGCGACGAGTTCGAACTGCGTAGACTCTTGGAGACATAGGTACAGTATCTGGCACAATGCGGCACGTGAGCAAGCTATTTGGTGCACGATGGGACAAGAGACAAGCTCACCCTGAAAGGCGTGAAATATTTGAGGATATGCTTGTTCTTGCCTGCGTTCAGCTTTTCAGCATTGGGATCAGATGTACGGCTTCCGGCTCATGGGTGGACCAGTCGTCACCGTCCGCATCGGGCCAATCCCGAAGTACTATCAGTGGGCGTAAGGGATCACGGTTAAAATACATCCATCACGTGTGCGCCAACTCACCTTCAGGATCTCGAACCCCCCGCTTAATATCATCGAAATCAGAACACGTCGCTTGCTTCTGCTTAAACGTGCCCACCTGCGCTTGCAGCTCTACATTTCCCTTCTTTCCTTGCATCATCCCTCGGAATAGCCTTGTTCATCAATAGCAACCTTGTACGACAGTACATTGATGAAGCGGCGAATGTATCGCGGAGAGCCTATCAAGGTATCAAATGCACTTCCAAGGCGATTCCATCATGACCCTGGGATACCTTGTTATTTGCTCGCCCAGGTTCCTGATCAAGATGTTGCCTTGACCAGTCTCCCGTAAGGCTGTATTACGCTGAGATCACATGATATGACCACAGCAAGTGCGATGAGTATCCCTCACGGGCTTACATCGCGCGATTCTCGATGAGAGAGTAATCAGGCTGCTCCAAAGCGCGCTCGCCTAATTTTAACACGTGAACGGTTGATAGGTGATATTGGTCTGATGACGCACCATGCGCATGATCGCTGGCGTTGAGGTGATTGACATACGAGTGAACGACGAGTAAAACAGACACGGATGCTGAGGAAGATTTTCAGCCACTGCCATCTGAACTTTGGAACATCGCGCTACTAACTTGAAGCAGCCCGAACTTGCCTGGCAACGGGGCCAATCATATTGAAGATTTCAAAGAGCTTATCGCGTTGTAGCCTTGTAGGCTGGAGTTCCGAGCAGGAACCGGGGAAAACAGGAACAGGAACGGTCGAGCTGCATCGGAGCTTCTGAGTCAGCGACAGTCATTTTTTAGGCCCGCAAGCGTGTACTCACATGGCAAGAGTGACTAGCAGTGCATTTCGAAGGTTCGGGCGATGGACTTGGGCAAGCAGCTTGAGATGTTAGAGTATGGCGAGGAGGAGGATTTGCTGTTGAAAGCGGTTGTGTCATTTCCGCGCAAGGTTACGGAGATGGCCAGTACGAAGCAGACGACGGCTGGACCAGCACTTCGTACCTCGCCGGTTTTGTCGTAGTGGGAGTTGTCGATGTGACCAAACATTGTGACATCCATGTCACGCTTTGTCACGCTTCGTCGTACTGCATATCCATCATAATGCATTGGGATTGGGTGGGTCCCGACGTTATGCATTATGAGCATTTCAACTGTACCTCATTCAGATCCTTGACTTTGCACTCGCCGTCACCTCAGTCCTAACCCCCACCGAAGCCTTCCTCGACCAACTCCCGATCTACAGCTCTAATCCAGGCCATACTTGAGCGGCACACCCGCCAGGCTCTTCTCCAAAGACTACCCCGACATACCCGACCACGAAGACGACGTACTACTCTCAGACTTGCCCTCGGTGCCATTGCTGAGGGCGAACCTCCCATCCATGCACCTCGACCTCGACCTGTCTGAGCACCGACGAAACAAGAGCAAGACAGGAAGGGGGATCAGGCGAGATTCGCTCCCTACTCGTTGCTATCGTGGACATCGTGGAATCCCATCCAGACCAAGATGAAATGTGACATCCAACATTGGCTCTACAACGACACATACGCAGAGAGCCAGCGCCAACGAGGTGATCAAGATGGAGCATGAAAAGCAGATGGGCTCGAGAACGAGATTCGCATGTTGGAGCTCGAGGTCGAGTTGCATCAACTCAAGATTCCGGAGCTGACGATGAGGACAAGGGTTCCGAGTGATCACGATTGAGCATGTCCTTCGCCCTCCCGTCGTGTTCGTTCTTTCATACCGTGATAGCTTCCTTTATATGTTGCTATGTGGCTCGTTGAACTCGATGGTACCTGGAGATCCGAGTCGAGAGTGGGACCAGAATTAGTACTGCGGCAAATATTTCTGAAAAGACATACAAAGACAAAAAGCGTCAACATAGACATCTCGAAGCCAAAGACAAAAAAAATGTTGCCATGAACCGTCAACGACAGTGCATACGTACGTGTGTATCAACGAGCGTTGCGTAAAAAGGCAGGACAGAAAAGGTAGAGAGGAAAGGACAGACAGACAGAAACAAGAAGAAAGACAGTCGTCGCAGGAATTGCGTGTATGCGTGTAGCAGACAAGTATGGCGTGCACGTTCGTTGTACAGGAAAAGTGCAGCACCTCAGGCGAAATGAAAAGAGGAGGGCAACAAAGGAGAGCGCGACGAAAACAAGAAAACGCACCCCCAACCACTCAACTCAAATACTTTTCGTTCAACGCATGCACCTCCCTCGCCAAATACGGCCAGCTCAACGCCTTCCCCAACTCCTCCTTCATCCGTTCCTCATCCGCCCGCCCACTCTCTCCCCAACAAATTATACAACAACCGCATGTTAGGCTGAATCAACACCGACAACTGGCAACTTCGTACGATCAAGTACGCTTCGACAAAACTCAGACCGATGTCGGTCCTCGGATCACATACGCGATCATCACCGTCGTGCTGCGGGACACGCCCACGCGGCACACCGTTCCCCGTGAGGCGTGCTTTGTTGATCCAGGTACAGATCGAGTGCAGTCGCGGTTCGAGCATGTCGATGCCGTCGTCGCAGACGCCTTTCATGTCGAGGACTTTATCCGACCTTCGCGTTCTTCAATCCAGAGCGAGCCAGGGTATTGCTCTGCGGTGAGAGTGGGGGAAGCACGATTTGTGGGGCACGCTGGTGGGGGTTGGATGAAGAGGCGGAAGTAGGCATTTGGGGTGGGTGTGCAAGCGCACATTCGTCGGCGAAGACGACATGCGTGATTCCGAGGGCGTGAAGCATGTATACATTTGAGGCTCGGTTCCTGCGTATATGCTTAGTGCGTCACTCGTCATAACACATGAAACAACGCACAGGTTTCCGAGGTACAAAAATGGAAGCACACGACTCGGGAAACTCCCTTCAAACCTCGCATCATCGAACCACGTCTGATGATCCGATATGAACGACGGCAACGTGTTTGCCCTCGATCGTCTCAACTCCTTTATCGTGGTCGACACCGCAGGAAAAGGCACGACGGGAATGGTTGATCTCCGACGCGTGCAGTTGATGTGCATAAGTATTGTTCCTGGGAGCAGCAGGGTAGTTACCTGCTGGTGCAGAGGTCCCAGCGAGTCCTCGCTGGATATCTCCATATTGATATCGTTTGCGAAATGTCTCGCTACTCCCAATCGAGCTTCAACCTTTTTCAACAAGGCGACCTCGGGTTGATAGACGAGAAAAGATCGACGATCGATGACCTATGTCCAAGTCAGTCAACGAACCTAGGAACGAGTGTGCATTCCAACCTGCATCTCCAGATTTGCCCCCGGTAAACTCAATCCCGTCACAGCCATTAGTAAACAAAGCGCAGGAACCGATGCATGCCGTGTATCCATCACTGAATATGACGAGACTTTTAACGGACGGGGTCGGTACGGTGGAGGCGCCAGGGTTGTCGCCTGGCTCGAATCGCTGTTCTGTATGTCAGTTGGGTATTCGTCACTCGTGCTCCCGGAAACAGGCTTGGGAGGCGTGATCGAGCTGCTTCTGCTCTCGTTCGATTCTGGTATGGTGACCGCGGTGAAGGGTGTGTGTGTGCCTTTTCCGGTGTAGTGGGTATTCCGTTACTACTCGCACTTCCCACACTGGGACTCATGCTCGTCAAATATCCAAATTCTCCCGGCGTGACTGTTCTCTCCAAAAACCTGGTCACGGGGAGCAACGCGCTCAAACCCACAGTCATTGCTTGCGGGGAACTTGGGAAGGGGAGACGAATGGTAGCAGAAGGGTGTGGTGGTGGTCGAGGCGGGATTGTTCCTAGAGGTGGTCGAGCATAGAGTGGGTTAGCTCCCGGTGTCGACGGAATTAAAGGAATGGAAGGGTCAGGCGGGGAAGACGGACGCCAACCTTGTTGTTCCCAGTGCAGATGCCACCCTTCGACCGATTCTACCTCATCGTCTGCACATGTTCTTTCGCGGCTCGTAGATGGAAGGGGTGCATGCCCATGGCATTCGATGCAGATATCAAAATCGAGACCACATGAGGGGTCATTCGTATACGTGTTGAACGGAGAAGGCCGTTCGAAATAATGGGGGATATAAGGACCTGCGAACGGATCCATGCATGGAGTAGTCGAGTGAGCCGTAAAACCGGGCTCGGGAGGTGGCCGTATGTATCCACTTCGTCTCAATGGGGGAACGTCGTTTGTGTTCCCCACAAATACTTGACCGGCATATGGATCCCAATAGGTCGCCGTCGTGCTGCCAGAAGATTCCTCCTGTGGCACTATGCATGAGCAGAGCAGCGAGGACAAGAAATCACATACCGCTTGCAGGTCCCTGTCGTCGAGTACTGCCCCACACGGTCAGAATTTCGGAAGATTGTGCATCTCGTCTTCTTCGCGCTGATCAAAGTCGGCAATGGAATCCGCGGTAGGCTGAACAGTCGCAGGCAAGTGCTCAGCTTGTTCTGCCGGCAACCTCGCCTAGACTTCGAATTCGCCAACGAGCTGTCCGTCGGTCGCCTCCGTGAGGTTATGCCCATGCATCATGCCACCACCAAGGGAACAACACATCCTCTCTGTCCACATCAGGATAGTCTGTTCGCAATCTCCACCCATTCGCCGTCTTTCCCGACGAGAAACCAGGGAGGATCACACTCCAACTGCTCTGCGTCGACGTTGAGGATATAGACACCGCACTCGAGAAAACCTTCGGGAGTCGAGTGCGAGTCTTGCTCATCCTGGCCATCCGCTCCGTGGTGAAAGCTGGTTTGAACCCACCGCTCCAATCGCTCGCATCTTTTTCTCGACGGCTTTCTTAAACTGAACTGCAACTTTGAGAGTGGCAGGGTAGGACCTTTGGGAGAGTATACAACATTGTCAGATATGGGAGCGCATAGAGGGTGCTTGAAGTTGTTCGACCATTGATGAGCTGTTATCTTTCGTCCGGGGTCAATCCAACGCCATATGAATGACGTGGTTTCGGGAAAAGAATCGTTGAAGAGGAGGTACCAAAGGAGAGGTGTTTGGATAGTCAAGTATATTGTGCTTGGATGAGACTGTCGAAGTGTATGCCTACATTGCGTCAACTGATATCATCAGGGACTTTGATGGGTTTAAACTCCCGATTGATCTTGACCGCCTCCGTGTTTCCACGAGGGAAATCGCACGCATGTGGGGGAGGACAGAGTTGTATGAGCTGGAAGGGAAGAAATGAGATGGGACACTTTTTGGGACGTTTTTGGCGAGTGACGGTGGTTGCTGAAACGGTGGTCAGTATGAAGCATGTGGATGGGAAATGAGGCAACATACTTGAACCACTGGATGGGACTCGGTCCTCGGACGCCGAGGTGTCGAGTGGACCGGGGAACGAGAGGCTACTAGTCACACTGAGGGGGAGGTGGATCTTGAATGAGACTCGGACGTGGAAGAGTTTCTGCGGTCGTTGGAGGGACGGGAATTCGTGAGGGAAAGTCTCTGTGATGGAGGGTGCGTCGGAAAAGTCACCCGAGTTGGCATCGTGCGTACAAGCCTCGTATGATCACGCTCGGCACGCTCGGAGGAGGCGCGCCCTCGTGCACGTGAGCGAGTGTCAGCACGTGATATATTTCCTTACACGGGGGGCACAGCATGTAAATTTTTCGAGATAAAGTTCCCTGCGCCTGGCTTTGATCAACGCCACTGCCAAGTTTATGGGAAGCAAAGCTAACCGCAAGTCCAATCCTGCCAAAGCTCGGTCCAGTACCAGCAAGCAATGCATTGGTGTCAAGCAGGCTGCGAGGAAGAAGCACCAGCAATGGTCCAAAGATCGCTCAGAACGCATCCGGGATGCTCTCAACCATGATGCGGACCTCTTGTACAACGTACGTGATTCCAGAAAATTTGAACGATGAGATATGACACGATTAAATATATCTTAGGCCTTGGAGAACTCATCTACGGCGCCATCATCCATTCCCAAGACAGATTCAGTGGTCTCCTTGGAAAAGGGCATGCGGGGTCTAGGGAGATAACGACGTGAATTGCTCGTGATCGGCTTTGTATCCTTGCGACTTTGCGCATCATTTTCAAATGATCTGGTTCAGAGGTCTCTGTGTCACCGTCGCGTCCAAAGTCGGGTGATCTTCCTGCCGCAGACGGAACCAGGAGGGAAGGAAGGAACCATTGTCCCCTCTCGTTGAGGTACTAGAAATGCAGATCGTACCACAACTCTATCAAGTTTGATAGGAACCGGCAATAGTTCTGTCTTGTCTTGCGTCCGAGTCACCATATTTTCTTCACAAGATGTATCATCATTGATCTTGCTGGTTCAAACGTTCACCTTCGGAAACACCATGCTATATTGCATCATTTCACCCACTTTCTGCTGCGCGGGTGTTGGGTCTCCTGAACGATCCCTCTCGTACGAACGCGCGTCGTCACAAGGAATACCTCGCTTTTCTCGCTTCCAAGCTCCTCGGAGTCAGATCCAACTCCTCCATGACCTCACCCGTGTGATCTGAGCGGGGGCCAGTCTTGATGCCGTGTATATGATCTCGACCACCCCATCGTTGGCGCGATCCTAACGAAGAAATGGAAAACGTTCCTCCCTTCTCGCACATGCTCCAATACCACGAGCACTCTAGGCCAAAGATAGGTGCTCCATCGAACCAAAACATAGTTCGCTCAAGGTAGTAAACCCTGTTGCCAGCATAGTTCGTTCTACCCTTTCGATTCAGGTCGGAACGTTGGAGCCAGTAAGCATCCCTTAAAGTTCTGTTCGCATTCTACCTCCATCGACATAATGCATCTCGACGTGTTCCGTTACAAACTATGGACACTTGAGCCGTCAATATATCACGCAAACACCCGTCGAACCTCAAACCTCGAAACTCCAATATTATCCCTGTCGGGCAGCGCTGAGTTTCCTAGAAAACGCTTCACGACACTGGTAATGTGTCACTTCGCCCCTGTCACCATGCCACATCAGCCATGACGCTAAAGAAAGAAAAAAAAAAGGATGGGCGAGAGGGGAGTGACCCACCGTGGCGCATGTACCGCGATAACACTATTCCCTAACCGCTTATGACACTGCGGGCATCTACAAAGCTCGAAGTAAGGATCGAAACCACCCAGCGAAGAACCCCAACATACATTCGACTGTCCGTCACCTTTACTCGCCTCGACTCGAGTTTCATCAATTGCCTCTCCACGTCCTCCTTCCTCCCCAAGCTCACTTCTCGCACGACGCAATTGTCAAATACGGGTGCACGCAGCGATTGTACTAAAAACGGTCTTACGTCGTGAGCGCTCACGAGTGGGGGGAGAAGCTGGAGAGTCTCGATGGGATCAAGGCGAGCACTGTGTCGCGCGATGAGAGACAGAGCAGGGGAGAGCAAGTTGGGTGGGTTGGGAATGGTCGGTCGGAGGTACAGTTTGAGGAGGGAGAGGAATATCGAAGATGGCGTCGAAGTAGGGCTCGAGATCCGTTTGCAATGTCTGCAAGTGATTGAATATGAGAAGAGTACGCCAAATTGAGGGAACTCACTCTTCAGCTTTCGCAAAGTCCCCTAGTTTGTAAACGTATAGCTCGAGCGCATGCTCGTGTCTACCCATGCGGCCCAACAAGATCGCTCGCGCTTCGTAAAGGTCTAGGGCGAAATAGTTGAGTTAACAAAAATAACTCGCGAGGAAACTTGCCTGCCTTCTGAGAGTAGTCCATACAATCGATCGGGTCGGTAATGCTCCGTCGTATCGATAAACTTCAAAAGTTTCACATACACCTCCGCACCCTTGTCTATCCCAGCCAAAGCATCCAGATGTTCAAGACCAAGGTATCAGTCTTCGGGAGACTCGACTCACC
This sequence comes from Boletus sp. MG55, assembly GCA_003313885.1. Taxonomy (NCBI): domain Eukaryota; kingdom Fungi; phylum Basidiomycota; class Agaricomycetes; order Boletales; family Boletaceae; genus Boletus; species Boletus sp. MG55. The sequence goes on along the minus strand of QGOI01001917.1, from coordinate 2,352 downwards.
CTCTTCTCCCTTCTGCCTCTCAGTCATCGTAATGCCAAGATACAGCTCAGCCAATCGATCATGGAAGGCAGCGCTCTTCTCCTCTTTCTCGTCGATAAGGTATTCCAGGTATCGGGTTGCTATGTGCGGGTCAAATTTTTCAAGATAATCTGTAACTGACCCGCGAGGAAGCTCAGCGTCGTCCGAAGTAAAGATCTAGTGCAGGTGCAATGAATTTCACAGTCACTGAAAGAGAGCGGTGTGATGACCAACCTCGAAGGCCATCTCCCGATCCTGCTCAAACACCCAACGTGCAGAGTCAAAGATCTGGTCCAGGTATTCCGGACCCAGCTTCTGCAAATATGAGATAGAAGGACCGAGTTTATCCCTCATGTCGTCTTCTTTCTCACTCAACCTGTTGAGAACGTGAAAGGATGTAATTCGTTAGGGCCCTTCCGTAGATCGAAGCAATCGGCCTGGATACACACTGCTGGAGTAACTTGAGGGCCTTGGCGTGCATCTTCCTCCCGTTATACAAGAAAATAAGTTCCGCATGTTTCTGTTCCCCAGAAAATGTGTTAACGACTTCTCTCTCCCGCGCACCCCAATGTAAGAATAAGGCACTCGGTGCCTCTCCCACTTTCACGGATGCAAAAAAGGAATAAGATAACGAGAAATCGGACTCACCTCTCTCGCTCTCAGCTCCTCTTCCACCTCCTCCACTTCGCACCAATTTGGCAATCGACAAAGTGGGCCCAACATACTCGGTCTTCCGATCAAATAACTCTTGAACAACGCTGTGTCCACGATCTGAGCTCTCTTGACGAGCTCATCTTCACTGAGATTTACGAGTGCGACGCCAGACGGGAGAGCGTAGAGAGAGGCAGGTGAGGTAGACGACAGTGTCGGGAACAAGTGCGACTGTGAAGGGGTTATGTGATGAGAGGCAAGTGCGCCAGCAAGCTTAGGCCGGAGAGAAGTCAGGTAGCGCCAGAGAGTCTCTAGGGAACGCGTCGCATCGTCTGTACGGGAAGACACCCACATCGAGGTGTATACGAAAAGGAACACAATCACCCGATGATACAACTTATGACAGAGAAACGACACGTACCGGTAACCTTGCCCTTCTTCTTCCCGCTCAATGAAACGGCATCGTCTTCCTTGGACACCGCCGCCACTGCAGGCAGCAAAGCACCAAAACTCGTCTTCGTCCGTGCTCTGACAGAACCTGTCGGTGATGGCGAGCGCGAAATCGTCACCGGAAGTTTGTCTTTACTAGCAGTTGCACTGTCCTTGCCTCCCCCTTCACTCGACTTGGTTGATATAGCGTCCTCCGCTCCACCGATACCTCCACCAGATTGCTCCTTTGGCTCTGCAACCGGACCCCCAAACAATGCTATCCATTCCTCCTGTTTCACCACCAACCGTCCAGCCACCTTGTCAGGATACAATCCAACAACCTTTGCAGGATTAACATCAAGATCTAGAAAGGTATTTATCGCCTCGTCGTATTTCCCTGAACGGAATTGTGTCACAGCGTTGAGAGCGAGAATGAAAGTCCGTTTCGGGCTAGGATGTGAACCGTAGACGCGGTCTAATAGGGCTAGTGCTTCGGTGTAGGACGCTCGTGATACCAACTCCTCGATTTGGGCATCCCAATCGCGCATAGCAAACTTCCAGATCGTAGTGCCCTCCGAGGTTGCGAGTGTCCGGTCGAGAGGAGTAGAAATAAGAAAGAGATGGGAGGGGATCTTCGAGGCTGTTGCGAGAGTTGTGCTAGGATGAGTAGACATGACAGTGGTGGTGAGCAACCGCAGCGATGAGTTCGCGACGTTCGTGACAGATGCATTCGCGCTATTCGTAGAAGTGGATGCTTGAGGGAAAGGGAAAGCGATAGTCTGCACTGGGAGCATGTTAATAGATGAGATGATTTGAATGACTGGAGCCTGGATAAAGGATTGTTGCGTTTGTGACTGCGCTGTCGCTTGTGGTAGCGATGAAGAACTTGCGGGGAGCGAAAGGTTCCCAAAAACATCAGAAAGTTCCGCGGTAATGGGTACCGTACCAACTGGAAGGATTGAAAACATATACGGGTTCACGAACGCTAGAAGGGTCCAATGGTAACAATGGGACGGTCAATAAGTATAGACGAAGAACAACAAACTCACCAATCTCCTCGGGCTGACTCGGCCAGTTAATGCTATTACCTTTCGTCCTAGCATCAACATCAATGACAAACCCCTGGTCTAAAGAAACCTCATCAAGCATGGCGCTAACGAAGATAGTTCGACTTACTCTCCCTGACAACAATAACCTCTCCTTCACCAACTCTTGCTAGGCCGGGTTTTGCAGTCTTGCCTCCCAGGCCGAGAC
>QGOI01001909.1:0-10675 GCA_003313885.1 Boletus sp. MG55 | reverse complement strand
TCTTGCATCATTACTATCTGAGCAACTGAGCAACTAATGATCTGAATGTTGTCTGCATGGTCTGAAATGATAACTATCAGAGGAACTAACTGACTAGTGGTCTAACATAGTATTCTATCTAACTAACTGAGTAGCCAGTGAGCTGAATTGTATCTGGGCAATCTGTATTTATAACTATCTAAGCAACTAATTATCTGATGGTCTGAATGTTGTCTGGATAGTCTAGAAGTATAACTATCTGAACAACTGAATGACCAGTAGCTTGAAGGAACTATGAATATGCGCAACAGAGTGACTAGGTGGCTAAAGTATCATTTTATTGGAGTAACTGATTAACTTATGGTCTTAAATTTGTCTGAGTAGTCTGGTATTATAACTATCTGAGCAACTAAGCAACTGATGGTCTGAATTTTGTCTGAATGGTCTTGATTTTGTAAGCATCTGAAAACTAACCGACTAGTGGTCTGAAATGGTTGTCTATCTGAGTAACTACATAACCAGTGAGCTGAATTATGTCTGAGCAGTCTGGAATTATGACTATCTGAGCAACTGAGTAACCAGTGGCCTGAATTTCTTCTGAGATATCTTATTTCAGAACTATTGTCTGATTTCAGAATATGCACCTAATTTAAGATATTTCAGTTCATTTCAGGTGGCTAAGTTGGTTCAGAATTTTTGCATGTTTCCTGATGAGCTGGCATCATAGGAGTTCTCAGACTATATAGTACAACATGGCCTACATGGAAGTACTATGTCTATGTAGTATTTCCTTTTTGCAGATGTGAGCGTGCCCGCCATTGTTGGAGTGGGGCACAGGACCGTCGGTGAGCATCAGGGGCTTGACAGGAGCAGCAGCAGGGGTGGTGGGCAGCGTGCGGGCGGGGAGGGCAGGCGGCTGACGACCTGCAATTCAGGTTCCGATTGATGTTCCGCAGCACTTGCAGTTCTCTGGGCGTGACGCTTCACGTGATGCCCCAAGACTTCCCACGAGACTTTCCCCAAGACTTGCCCCCAGACTGGCCATTTCCCAGACGTCCTCAGGGCTGGGTTGGGTTGGGGTTGGGCGAATGAGGGGTGAACCATGGCTGAGGGCAACGTGAACGTGAAGTCAGCATTCATGTTCGCATTTGCATGTGAATGGGTGAAGGCTGGGTTGGATTGGGGTTGAGCGCTGAGTGAGGGAGAGTGCAACGTTGGGAGTGCCACGACTTACCATATTTGGGTACGGGTATGGTACCCACGGGTCACGGGTCCACGGGTCATCCAAATCCAACCCGTACCCATACCCGTGGATACCCATACCCATGACCCGCCATGGGTACCGGGTACCTGTGCTGTTCCCTAGCAGTAAGTCGACCAGGCGAGGAAGGCAAAAGGGGAAACCCGAGGTAGTCATGCCTGGCTGAGGTCTCAGTAATCACTTTTCCTTCGCAGCACTAACCAGAATTATACAGCTCGTCCTACCTGGGTTGCGAAGCCCGCTCCCGATGTCATGGAGCTCTCTGAAGACGAGGAGGAAGAAGAGGAGACACCAGTAAAGCCAAAGCCAAAGCCAAAGCCAAAGTCGGTTACCCTCAAGGTGACTGGTCCCGTGACTGGGCGATCCGAGGTGGCCAAGAAGCGTGACGCAGCGATTCACCACATCCTGCAGTCACAGAGCAAGATCTGCCAAATCCAAGCCAGGATCAAGGCTCTGGAAGCCAAACATGAGGATGCACTAGTGGAAATGGAGGAGGCAATGGAGGAGCTGCGCAAGATCGAGTAGTCCGACCCATTCTTCTTCGTCGCAGATACCATCCATCCATCATGTACTTGTAGTATTCTGTCCACATGAATGTCCGATAATCCTGACTCTTGAATGCCCGTGCAAGCCCGAGTCTGCGCGGTCTAAATAGAAGAAAGGAGAGTAAGCGAATGTGAAGACAATTTATAATCCGAGTAAACCCGAAGTGTGAGCGTCTGACTCGACTTGTGTTCTTCAGTCATCTTTTGCATCTATTCCTATGGAATAGCCCTGGTCTGACGGTCCGTGAGGGTGCAGCATATGTATCTATAAATGGGCGCAGTGTCTCTGTATGCGGGAGAAATGAATTGGATATACGGAATTTCTGTGGGACACATTCGGAATGGTTCGAAGCAGGAATGGAATTTTCTTCTGATAGTTTTCGGGTTTCTTCTATCGTATGATGATTGTCTGTAGGCTTTTTAGTAACATTTTATGGTGTTTTTAGACAATGAGAGGGGAGATAGATCACCGGTCTAAACCCGGGGTGGAATGGAGTTTCTATAGTATGCACAATGACAGTATTCTGGGTATCTTTGGTATAGTGTCGGTGTCGGAATTGAGGAGGAGGAGGATTGGTGTTATTCAAAGTCGGCGGCATCCACTTCTTCCTCGTCAGGCTCTTCTATGTCTTCCCCTGCCAGGTTATCCAAATCTTCTTCGTCAAGTCTGGTCAGTCGGGAGACTGGAACTTCGGACCGGAAGCGCTGGTAATATGGAATAAGTCGAAATGCTGCATATCAAAGCTTGGAAACCACTCCGTCCAACTCCGCCAGAAGATATGATCCTCCAGAAGTCCATTGAAGGACGACCATCGGACCGAGGTACCTCGGCTTTGTCTTCCAGTTAAGCTCCTTCTCAATGCGAGTATTCCGAACCAGGACTAACGATCCTGGATGGAAATTGTAGTCCAGAATCCAGTTCTTAAATGCGGCTTCGAAGTGTTTGATGGACTCGAAACGAGCCTGCAGAATGCTGTAAAACAACGGAATGTCCAGGTATGACACTCCTAGATAAAGAAGGGTATGAAAGGTTCATCCCTAAAGGGGTTCTATGGCGAAGGAAGGTCAGTAGGAGTACTCCAAAGGTTGCTAACCAATGGTTGATAGGTCTGAACGAGTCCGGACTGAAAATAAGGATTTCCAGACTGCTGGAATACTGGAAATGCTTCAGAAATGTGTGGAAAGAGTGTGATGGCGATGGACGACGGTGATGGACGATGTGGACAGCGATGATATATGATGGTGAGAGATCCACGTGAGGAAAACTGTATTTCCAAGACGAAAATACAAAGTACTTATAGTCCGGACGAGACAAAGGGAGGACATGGAAATGTCCAAAAGAGTGTAAATGAATGTGTATAGTCATCGTAGGTAATGGTGATGACAAAGGAATGAAGTCCGAACTTGAAATGATAACATCAGACTGAAAATGAAAACTCCGGACTAATGCGGTAATTCCGGACTCTCTCGGACTCGGAAATAAAGCTTCGGACTAAAAAGGAAATTCCAGACTGACCTCGGACTCGGAGATAAGGCATCGGATTGACTTCGGGACATTGCCGGGAGGATAGGAACAGTAGGAATTATCTCCAGGACTGTAGCAATGGGGTATATCACTGTAGAGAGATTCCGATCTCTACAATGCGCTGATGTACTGCATCGATGTCTTCCTGGTGCTTCTGTAGCTGTCTAGCGTGCCAGGCTATCAATCCCAAAGAAGAGAGGGGGTCAGTGTCGGGCAATGGAATTAGAAACATCGCTTTGGAAATATCGAATAGGAAAAGCGGTTCTACCCCATGAACCATGAAGTAGGGAGATAGTCCCGTAGACTTCATAATAGTTACCTGTTCGGCCCAAAATACTGAGTGAGCGGCAGTATGCCAGCGTAACTCCCCCCCCTGGGAAGATTTAATGATGGCCTCCCGGACATTGAGGTGGCGTCGCTCAACAATCCCATTCGCTTGGGAATTGTAGGGTGAAATCCAAATGTGGTGGATATGGTAGCGAGACACGAGGATGTCCAGAGCCTGAATAAAAGGCGGGCCATTGTCAGTAACTATTTCCAAGAGAGCGCCCCACCAGCACAGGATATCTTCGAAAATGAAGGATGTGAGCACTACAGCATTTTCCGATCGCAACATTCGCCATTCCGGATATGCTGTAAGAGCACACTGAGCCTGGACGATGAAGTGGTAGCCACCGGAGCGCGGCATTACCATGGTATCGATATGAGCCTTGTGAAACAGGCCTCCGATGACTGGGACAGTCAGTGGGATGTGGAGTTTCCGGGTTTGGCAAACTTGGCACTCGTGACAAGTGCGGAGATACCACTTGACGTCGTTGACCAACATCAGCCACCAAAACCGCAGCAGCAAGCAAGTCCGAATGGAAAAGACACTGTTGTGCCTGAGGTCGTCGTGAGCCTCCTTAATGAGTCCATAACGCTGCTGCTCCAGAACTACTAGTTGGTGATGTCCGTGCGGTTCCTGACGCCATAGTGAGCTGTTCAGAACAAAGAAATGGGTAGTGGAATTGACAAAGGACTGGAATTTGGCGTCAGAAAGGTCAGTAGAACGTTCATGAGTTTCAAGGAAATTCCAAATCCGCTGAATCCGAGCCTCTTTGGTGACGGCCTTCATGGTGTAGAGATCGGAATCTCTCTACAGTGATATACCCCATTTTTACAGTCCTGGAGATATTTCCTACTTTCCCTATCCTCCTGGCGATGTCCCAAAGTCAATCCGATGCTTTAGCTCCGAGTCCGAGGTCAGTCCGGAATTTCCTTTTTAGTCCGAAGCTTTATTTCCGAGTCCGAGAGAGTCCGGAATTACCGCGTTAGTCCGGAGTTTTCATTTTCAGTCCAATGTTATCATTTCAAGTTCGGATTTCATTCCTTTGTCATCACCATTACCTACGATGACTATACCACTCCTTTACACCATTTCGGACATTTTCTTGTGTCTCATAACTTAGTTACATTACTTTTTAGCGGTTCGGAATTGTCCGGACTATAAGTACTTTGTATTTTCGTCTCGGAAATACAGTTTTCCTCACGTGGATCTCTCACCATCATATATCGTCACTGTCCACATTGTCCGTCACCGTTGTCCATCGCTGTCACGCTCTTTCCACACATTTCTGAAGCATTTCCAGTATTCCGGCAGTCCGGAAATCCTTATTTTCAATCCAGACTCGTTCGGACCTATCAACCATTGGTTAGCAACCTTTGGAGTACTCCTACTGACCTTCCTTCGCCATAGAACCCCTTTAGGGACAAACTTTTCGTACCCTTCTTTACCTAGGAGTGTCATACCTGGACATTCCATTGTTTTACAATGGAACGGGGTATAACGGGATTGTCCAAAGGAGAAGGATCGTCTGAAGGCGAGAGAAGAAAGGAACGGAAAAGGAAGGGATAAACTTGGAAGCACGGTGAGTGGGTGGTCTGGGAGTCCGAAAAACAATTGAAAGGAGTAGTCATCTCCAGGTAGTGATAAGGATCGGGAGAGAATTCTGAAGAAACAAAGACAGGGAGAGAGCATTCATTGAGTAAGAAGACAGAAAAAGAATACATCAGCAAAACAGCACTTTCATGACAGACTCTGACAGAGTGACAGTATCATCCAAATGTATCCCAGATTTCTACAGTAGGCTCCAGCTTTCTATAGAGTGCTCCATATTCCCACAGTGCTCTAGATGTCCACAGTGTCCTAGATGTTCACAGTGCTCTAGATTCCCACAGTTCTCTAGATTCCCACAGTCACTCCAGCTCCTCCCAGAAGTTCCCAGAAGTTCCTAGATATCCACAATGTCCTAGTACTTTAGATTCCCACAGTTATATAGAATTTGGTTAGTTGTGCTTGGTTGGTCACACAAAAAGTGTAGAAAAACCTAGTATGGCCAGAGTTTTGAAGTGTTAATTGTCATATATGAATAAATTCAAAAAAGCGCACAAGTACTGCTATTGCTTAGTTAGTTGTACTTGATTAGTTGTGTTATGCTTTGTTAGTTGTACTTGGTTAATTGTGTTGTGCTTGATTAGTTGTGCTTGGTCAGACCAAAGTATAGCAAAGACTCAGTGGAGTCGAAGATTTTAAGTGTTGATTGCCATTTAAGGATAAATTCCCACACTTGATGTTAAAAAAAGCAGACAAATACTGCTATTGCTTAGTTAGTTGTACTTGATTAGTTGTGTTATGCTTTGTTAGTTGTACTTGGTTAATTGTGTTGTGCTTGGTTAGTTGTGCTTGGCCAGACCAAAGTATAGCAAAAACTTAGTGGGGTCGAAGATTTTAAGTGTTAATTGCCATTTAAGGATAAATTCCCACACTTGATGTTAAAAAAAGCGAACAAGTACTGCTATTGCTTGGTTAGTTGTACTTGATTAATTGTATTGTGCTTGGCCAGACCAAAGTATAGCAAAGACTTAGTGTGGTCGAAGATTTTAAGTGTTGATTGCCATTTAAGGATAAATTCCCACACTTGATTTTAAAAAAGCAGACAAGTGGTGCCACATATTATTTGTATCTATTTGTACCACTCATAGTATATAAACCAGCCACATCCCAGTTTTGTTTCCATACTTCTTTCTTCCCAATTATCACCATCACCACTCACCACTCACCATTTGCTTCAACTTCACCATCCACTACCACTTATTAATTATCATCCCTATTATTGTAAAGCTGATCAAGTAAGTTGTTGTATGTTTAAAGTTTGACTGGTTATTGACTGATTTTTCTTCAAGTTGTTCTATCTGTCTATATCTTTTCAAGTAAGTTTATATTGTTGCAGCTTGACTTGTTACCAATACATTCCTTTATTGCATAGGTGTATGATTGAATGTTGTAAAATTATCTTCACATTATATAGTGTTGTAATGTAGTAGTGTACTGTTGTACATTTAATAATATATATGATCATACCAACTACTCCTAGATCCTGACAGATACCTCTAGCTCCTGACAGACACCTCTAGACTTTGACAGGTACTCCTAGACTTTGACAGATACCTCTACCCTTGACAGACCCCTAGACCCTGACAGATTAGGACAGACTAGGACAGACTGTAGGGGTACTGTCCAGATCTAGTCAGTTGGTAACCTTGCTAGGGGTATCTGTCAGGCTAGGAACTCTGTCCAGTGCTGGCCAGCTCTGTCTAGAGGAAGGCTGGTTTGCTGATGTAGGCGTCATCCAACCAATCCTCGATGTTATCCTCTTCGGGAGGGTCATGTTCGGATGGTGGACGATGCGAGAGTCCGTCCAGTCTGGTGTGGCCAGCTGCAGGAATGTGTACAAGGGTAAAATGGAATAAAAGAATCCCGGCGATCCATCGATTAATGGTTGCGTTCAGCTGGAGATCGGGATTGTTGATCATCCCCTTGACATACTTAGCGTCCATTTCTACGGTGAGGTTAGTAATTCCAAAGATGAAAACCCGAACTGCTTGCAAGGCGCAGAACAGTCCGTAAAGCTTGAGTTTGGCCTGGGATAACGGCTCTCGACTTCAGTGAGGCTGATAGAACCAAATCGGTTCAGATAGCGTTTGCCATCCTCACTGTCCTGTGACAGAATATATCCAACCACGATTACTGAAGTGTCCATGGCTAGGATCACCTCCAGTCCGGACTTGTAGTCCAAACGGCGTAGCGCGGGGGACTTAATGATCTTGTCCTTGAGATGAGTCATTGCATCGCATTGGGAATCGCCCCATTCGAAGGGAACACCTTTTCGGGTTAAGTTGACCAGCGGAATTCTGAATGAAAATACGAACCACTCTGCAGGTCCCTAAGAAACTGCGGACCTGCGTGAGATTTTTACACTCCAGCCAGTCTTGGATTTTCTGCACTTTGTTCTCGTGTGGAATGCGTCCTTCGAACGTGCACTTGTGCCCGACGATGGTAGCTTTGGGTGTGGCCAACACGAATTTCTTCATGGACACTGTAGCACCAACATTCTGGAAGCACTGTAAAATTCAGTGAGCGACAAGCAGGTGATTCCAAATAAACCTCCGAATTCTGGGGTTCTCAGGGATGGTCTCATAAGAGCCGTCTTCCCGCTGATACCGGGTAGTCTCGGACTTGATCGGAACATCATCCATGAAGGGTTCTGTATGGTGCAGAATTTCGTCTTGGAGGATGAACGCCACATCTCCGTGATAAACCTGTACTGCATTAGTGTGACCCATTGGAAGAGTGGTTAATCGATGAGGCCCGAGAGGGCAGTTAAAAGTGGTCATATCCTGAGACTCCTCGTGGAGAGGACGCTGGTCATACCCGGCGAACAAATCCATCATCCCGTAGACTGCATACCTGGCAAACGACTCAGCCAGGTGTTCAACAAATGGCGGGGTCGAAGAATCCCAGATAGTCACAGCGTTGAGCGGTTGAAGGTCGTGGACCAACCAGAGACTCTTTCCGTCATGCTTGAGGACACAGAACCAGCAGGATCGGTATGCCGCGGTCGATGGTTCATAAACTCCAGACGCGATCTGATCCTTGATAATCTGGATCACTTCTTCCCAAGAGGCTGGCAGGATTGGAATATTGCGCTGTGGCACCCAAGGCATATGTGGAATTGTCAGAATCTTCACAGCTGGGAAATACCATTCATCAAAACGACCCCACTCGGTAGGAATCCAAGCAAAGGCCACCTCATGGTCACGGACTAACCACCGGACTAACTTCAACTCTTCACCAGGCCAAAGCCATTTCGCAGGGTCGAGGTCTAGCGCGTCAGCGCACTCCTGTGTGAACCGAATACCAGGGGTAAATTCCAGGGGGTGAGTAGGTAGTGGTTTTAAACCGGCGAGTGGGTCATCGGGTAATCGGCGAATAACCCGATACTCCTTGTCAACTGGAGCAGCGACAGGACGGATCTTTTTAGCAATGGGCTTATAAGCAAAACAATGCCGTGTGGGATCGAAGGTATAAATGGAATGAAAAGCAGAAATGTTAGCAGGGGTCAATGAGGATTGAGTAGAAATGAGGAATTCATAGGAAGCGGAACGAGGGGAGTCTGAAACAGGAGGAATTAAGTCTGAAGGAGACCAGAATAAAAGGGACGAAGCGGAATACATAGTGGAAGAATGGTTTCATATAGTGGGCTCTCCCCAGCCTCTCAGTGGATCATTGAAACTCAAAAACCCATCTCAATGACGGATTGATGATTAGTGCAGTGCTGCCCGCAATGACAGCGAGGGCATCCCTCTGTCCAAGGACGCGTCGGGAGCTTATACACCTTCCCGGAATTCGGGTCTCACAGCATCACAGTTTGTGAACCGTTGGGAAAGTCTTCCGTGGTCGCCGACATGAGGCAATGGAATGGTCTACCGAGTAAAGGTCGAAGTTCGCTCAGGGGATTACCTGGACTTGGAGAGAGATTTTGCCTGCTCCGAAGTCCAACCGGAGATTCTCCAGTACCCCGAGCATTGACTCTGTAGAGGTGTTAGCATCATTTGACTGTTTTCGACATGGTGATGACATGATCCGAGCAGACTGGAAGTCCGAGGCTCTCCCATACGCACTTAGGCATAGCAACTATTTCCGAACCCATGTTGAGGACACAGCTGATCGATCGCCCGGTACCACAAATCTTCGCTTCGAGGGATTGGAGTGGTAGGCTATGGTGGGCCACTATATCTCCATCGTCGTTGTGGATTATGGGGTTGCCGAACTCTCTCTCAACTGCACCAGGGTCTCTCCCAGATAGCTCATTGACCTGGACAACGTTAGTAGAAGTAATCCTTTTTGTAGTAGTGAGATCCCGGAATTGTTTGCAGAATTCCGGGGCAACGGCAAAGAGCTCTTTTACTGGGACCGGGATGCTCGTCTCGAGAACCTGATCGAGGACACGCTTAGGAGTGGTGTCATCCTCTAAAGGGAATGAGTATCTGAATTGATTCAGGGAGGAAAAGGAAGAAGGTGTGTTAGCTGTAGACGGTTTAGCAGGAATTGTACTCTGTAATGAAGAGGAGGCCGTTTGACCCGAGGCTGCGGTCACCGGAGTCGGGGTCACAGGTCTGGCGGACGACGGTCCAGCGTGGGAAGCTGCCTGGATTTCCAGTGACTCGAGTTCCTCTGATACTGTGACTGGACGAAATTCCGGTCTGCTGAACTTCCACGGCGGCATTTCGACACCGTCAAAGCAAACCTTCTTGCCTTTAAAATCCTTCGCCTGCTTCTCAGCTTGGAAGGTTGCCCAGGCTTGGGTGATGTAGGGCTGGAATTCAGGGTCAGCGAACGATGGGGTCCTACTATTTCTGGAGTCCTCAACAAAGGTCATGAAAGCGGAAGGCTCAATGTCTAGAATGGCGTCAGTCTCGGGGTAAGTCAAGGAAAGGATACCTGCGGTCATGTGCGGTGGTATATCCCAAACGCCTGATGACGAAGGGGTCACTGATTGTTCCAAAGCGATCCGGTCTAGGCAATCCCGAAGGCAGGTACAGCCAGGGATGTGTGGAATTCGCCTTCTGTCGGGAAGATAGAAGCGATTATCGGAACCGCGACTAGCTTTACCCAATTGGATATACTCTTCTATGTGAGGACAGTTGCCCATGAAGTGACTGAGCCCATCGCGGAAGGCACAGGCCCTAGACCGAGCGATGGTCTGCCTATTTACCGATACGTCTTCTTGCTTAACCATTTGCGGAAGAGACGGCGCAGGACCGGCCCAAATGGGTATGGTCGGAGCGTACGAGCGCTGTGGAGGGTTAGCATGTGTCGGAGGAGCGAACAGAATAGTGGATCGGAGAGCAGAACCGGTCAACAGGAACTTCACCACCTCAATGCAATCATCGATCGGATACGGTTCGTCCGGGTGGTGGTTCCATCAGGAAAACAGTGAGAGTTTGACCAAGGTTTATCTAACTTTATAACTGATACAATGTCTG